>JAVDBV010003604.1:0-15647 GCA_032619315.1 Piper longum
ATATATATATATATATATATATATATATATATATATATATAGTTGGAAAACTCATATCAACGTTGACAAAAGTCAAATTTGGCTTAAAGCCTAAAAGTGACTTTATTAACAGAAATCAATACAATAAAACTAAATGGGCCTCGTTACCGTGGACTCGATTGGATAAAGATCTGAGACTCAAATCAAGTTGGGTTTACATAGGCAATCTAGTGATCTAAAATCACTATGATACATGTAAATGAGATATCCTAAAAAGTGTAAACAAAAACTAAACGATGCAATGACCTAAATATAGCCTTAAAAGCCTAGGCAAATAGAAAAAAAAAACTCATATACCTTGAATACACGTTGATAACTCATTCTCCGTTATAGCATAACTGAAGTAATAATCTATATATAGGGTATACTCAGCCTCCATAATATGCTTATACGGTATCCGAGCCCCATACTCATGGTCTGAAAACTGAACTGAGTAGACTCTATTTGGGCAAGACAATAAGTAGTTAAAAATCTAATCCAAAGCTAGGGTTCCGTCATAATAAGTAAACAAGTGTAACCTTTGACCACACTGAGAGACTGAACAAACGGTGCATCTCTGGTGCTAATGAGCCGTCTATAGGCAACAAGTGAGAATGGAGTTGCTAGTATTATACATATACTACTACTTTAGAGGCCACTCGATCCAAACACAAGCTCAAAATCCTCACACGAGTTGGTGGCCTTTAAGAAGTGATTGTCATAATTAAACTCCTTGTTTATGAGAGTCTCTTCGAGAGTTCATGATTTCGAAAACCAGATATTTTTTTTTGTTGTAGTTTAATAGATATTCAATATTTTTATTTAAAAATAATAATTAATAATATTTTTAAAATTAATGTTATATGTTGTCAATTTATGTTATTAATAATATTAGTGATAATCAACTATAAGTTCTTACAACTCATCTTTAAGAAAATTACCACTCATTAAATATTTAAAATTACAATTTTTAAATTTTAATAATAAATAGATCATTTCACGTTTGCATGCTTAGTTGCTTATTGGCCTTATTGCCAAATTGTTTAGTTTCTCTTAAGATTATGTTGGTTTAAATCTATCTATCTCTTATCTATCTATTAATAATAACATAAAAAATGTGATTTTCTTTAACTTGGTGAACCCGGGATTTTTAGAGATTTTTTTTTGAATTTAGAGAATTTTTAAAGATAAGTAATCTTAACCATTAGATTATTATAACAAATGAGATTAGATCTATAAGATTTCAATTTCAACTATAATAACTATGAATTATATTTCTTATAATGACCGTTAGATTATTATATTGATTGAGATTAGATCTATAATATTTCTAATTTAATTATAATAATAAATTATCTATTATTTCAACTATGACAAATAAAATAATTAAGATTATTTTAATTTTGTATGCAAGATATTATATTATACATGATTTTGTCAATCATACATTTTGTCCCGGCATTCCTTCTATCAAGCCTCCTTCCACCATTAAAAAATAATAGACAAAATTACACTAAGTATAAATATATGATAGCGCATACGATTAATTAATTGTTTTTTTAAAATTGTGTTGAAATTTTAAAAAAAATTGAAGAATTATTGTAATTTATTATATGTTTTTTGGAGTTTCAAATTATATGCATGTTAGAATAAAGAAATTATTATAAATAAAATTTTCATAAAAAAATAATTAGTGGAAATCAGACTTATATTTTCACATTAAAAAATTGGATAATTAATTGATAAAAAATCTAATATTTTCATTAATGAGTTACCACATTTAAAATAATTATACGTGAAATCCATGCAACGTACTTGGTTCATGCTACCTTTTTATAATTTGGGTTAATCATTAAATAAATTTATATTTTTTAAAGTAAAAATCCCTAACATCCCCATTTAGCATAAAATATTGCTTACACCCTATTCTTTAAAAAAATGATTACTTACACCTTTATTTTTAAAAATAATAATTTATATCTCTCCTTTAAAAAAATGATTAGTATAATATTATTTTTTCAAAAATAAAAATTAATTATACCTTTGATATAATTTAACTTGATATTAAAATTTTTTTAATAATGTACCCGAGTTTGCCTTGTAATCAAATTATTTTTCTCAAATCATTAATATTTAATCACTTGTTATTATTTAGATTAGAACTTATTTTATATTTATTAATAAAATAATAAAATAAAAAAATATTATTGAAATATTTTTTTCTTAATGATGTGCTAGACTTTGTCACATCACTAAATTTAAACATATTTTATTTTTAGTCAATTCATCAATATTTAATTATTTATTAACCATTATTAAAAATGAGTGGGTGTAAGTAATCTTTCTTTTAAAAAGAAGGAAATGTAAGTAATTATTTCTTAACAAATATACGGCGAAGTGATCATTTGTATGAAAATAAGGGGTATAAGTAATACTTTGTGCTAAATAAGGATATCAGTGATTTTTAATCTTTTATTATTATTATTATTATTAGTAATTTACAATATAATTTGATTATTTCGTTCTCAAACTCATCAGATTGGTTAAGCAATTTTCATCTGGTCTGTGATCTTAGACCAAATATCACAATTAAGGAAAATAATTTGTTATATCAAAAATTATAGCAAACAATTACTTCTATCATTAGTTATAATTAATAAAATTTATAGAATATAATTATAAATTACAATCTTTTTCTACTAATTAAAGAAGTTTAAACTAAATAAAAAACTTGTTAGGAGGAGTTAGGGAGTTTGGGGTAGAGGGTGATACAGCAAATCCTCTCCCCACAGACGAGTCTGTCTCCGTCTTCTTCCTCCTCTCCATTCCCAATCAACACGAACATTGCCATCCGTTCTGCAATTTTTCTGTCATCTCTTCTCGAAAAGCAGCGATCTTTTGATCGATACCTTGGCGAATTGGTGTAAAGTTTGAAGCTTTGATGGCGACGAGGTACTGGGTCGTCTCCCTCCCCGTCCAATCCCCATCCTCCTCCACACTCTGGTCTCGGTTGCAGGAATCGGTGTCCAGAACAAGCTTCGACACCCCCTTGTACAGGGTAATCGTTGGTTTTTGTTCCACTTGTTGCGATGATTGATTCGATTCCGATCGATCTAACCATTTTAGCTTGTTTTAATTGTTGCTTTTTTGTTCTGTGGATCAGTTCAATGTTCCAGATCTGCGTGTGGGGACGCTGGATTCGCTTCTAGCGCTCAGTGACGATCTGTACAAGGTCGGTTTTGGATGTGTGATGTGTTGTGAGGGGTGTGATGGCGATTCGTTTTGGTTCGGATTTGGTTGATTGGTTCTGAGTTTTGCAGTCGAATAGCTTCGTTGAAGGCGTCTCTCACAAGATAAGGCGTCAGATTGAGGAGTTGGAGAGGGCCGCTGGGGTTGTGGCGAGCTCGTTGTCGGTTGATGGAGTGCCGGTTGATTCATATCTCACCAGGTGACTTTTGAATTGTGTGCTCTGTTTATTGCGTTTTCTGTGCATCTCAAGTTTTGATCTGGTTGAGTTTTTGTTTATGCTGTGTTGCTTGAATGTGTTGTTTTGTTGAGGGGCAGTGTTTGGTGACAGGTTTGTGTGGGACGCAGCAAAATATCCGACAATGTCACCACTTCGGGAGATTGTTGACAGCATTCACGTTCAGGTGGCCAAGATTGAGGATGATCTCAAGGCAGGTTTCTTGTTCCTTGCCTTGGGTTTACTTTGGGTTTTGCCTTGGTTGACTTACTTGCGTGTACTTTTCACTAGGGTCTGTTTGGTTGGCGCGAAAGTTGTGTAAATGAGATGAAAATTTTAAAATAGTGAACATTACCAAAGATAACTCTATTTAATATATTTTTATAAAACATATTATTAAGTTAATTATTTTGCATACAAATTAGGTATGATTACATGCAAAAAGCACAAAATAATAATGATTATCTTAAGTTGCCCACTCGTGCTCTCGAATGAGAAAAAATGTTTCTCCCCTTCTTTTGAAAAAAAGGGGAAATTTTTTTGGCTCATTGGAGAGCACATGGATGGGTCACATAAAGTAAAAATGATTAATTTGAACACAAAACACATTGCAAAAGTATTTATTTTTCTTAAGAATATATTGTATGTATACTAATTTTAGTAAGTTGGACCATATAAAATTTATGTCCTTTTCGTGCTAACCAAACGGAGCCTTATTTATTCTTGGCTTATTTGCATCAGCATTTTGTTATTATGCAAGCTATAGTTGTGAATTTGCACTTTTGAATTTTCGTTCTGATATCTGAGATATATGTTAATGTATGCTCTATCCAGGTTCGAGTTGCCGAATACAACAATATTCGCAGCCAACTCAATGCTATAAATAGAAAGCAAACTGGAAGGTTCGATGTGTTCTTTTTAATGGTTGTGTCGAAGCTTCTGTAACTTTTTTTCTCTATACTGACTTTTAGTCGTATATTTTACTATTTTGCATTGTGCATTTCTGGTTTTAGATATCCATCCTACTTTTTTCAGCTTAGCTGTGCGTGACTTATCTGACTTAGTAAAGCCGGAGGATATTATTTCATCTGAAAATTTGGTGACTCTCCTTGCTGTTGTTCCAAAGTATTCTCAGAAGGACTGGCTAGCACAATACGAGACACTGACTACTTATGTGGTAAATTACATTGCTTTGATGCTTAACAAGTAAATTGATTTGCCTGCTTTTACACTGATTGTATAATATATGGTACATATTATTTGGGAAGGTGTCAATTTTGTGTTTTCCCCATTTATTTCTTACGAATCCTTCAGTTGTCTTTTTGAGCCACATGAAATGTTTTGCGTGTTTCATGATTTTTGTGGTCATTGGTTTTTGTCTGTAATTAAAGTTTGCAGTGATGGATTTTTTTTTTCTAATTATCAATCTTTTTTTAAAAAAAAAAATCTGTCCTCGTTGGAGATTTTGTGGGTTGATACTAATGCCTTTGATAACTATCTCAATACAAGTAGATGTCCTTGCTAGCTGATGATTTTCTTGCAAGAATTGATGTTGGTCGATAGATGTCACATGAAGCAGCTATTTAATATTATGATTTCTGCCTGAGCCTGTTGATTTGCTGTGTACGAGTATTTTTTCTTGTTTTGAGTCTAGTAGTGCAGTTCCTACATACTCTAATTTTCTAAGTATCTTGAAGTGCGCCTAGAATGGATTATTTATTGCCTAAATAAAAGGTTTAAAGTGTATTCTCTTAGAAGGAATTGATGTGACCTTAGAAAGGAATTATGTTCTATGTTCTCACACAAGGATATATTTTCGTTCAACTCAAGTTGTTGATCAAATTTAGGGGAAGAAATTGGGGCTTTGCTCTCCCAGTTGCTTTCGCAATTTGCAATCACTTTGTCATCCAACCCAAAACCGTGGTTGCTATAATTGCTGGCTCTTGACCTTGTGCTGCAATCTTCAGTTGTTATTGGTGGTTTTGATTGGGTTTTTAATGTCGCCATCAGTTGCTTTTGCAAAAGCTCATTGCTAGAAGGCATCACCTTTTTCTTTTCATATACTCTTGTTGCTAGTAAAGAATTTGAGATTCCCTTTGAAGTAATTGCCGCTAGAATTGTTAGAGAAATTGTCAACTAGTTAAACTTAGTCTCGTGGCAGTTTGAATTGAAATTTTTGCATGTTATTAAGTTGTTTAGATGGTTCTGTAAGTTACCAGTTTCTGCTTTCAAACGTTAATCTACTGATTTACTTTGTCTGTAAATCTTTGTACAAAGTAAACTGTAACGAATATAGATTCCCTGCTTCCATTATTTTAAACTTTAAAACTTGGTAGATCCTTTTTTGCTATTTCTAAATTGTGCTTTACCTTTAAAAGTTCAGTTGACGTTGCCTTATATTTGAATGTCTTCGACTATATATGAACTATTTAGTATTTGCAAGTTATAGATGAGGACATTTGTTTTCAAATATGATCATCTTGGATCACGTTATTTTCAAATTGAAAAATTGTTGGTTGAAGAGCTTGAAGTGGAAAGCTCTAATTTTACATGCTTTTGACTTTATTATGGAATATTTTGTGCTTTTTTTAATATTTAATTTATTAAATGTGCAAGGATATTGTACAAGCTAAAGTAATATGTTAATCTGCCCCTTTGTCTTCTGTTGATTGTCATTTTATCTTAAATTTTACTGGCTGGTTTATATTTTTCTTCTCCTGTGCGTATTAATGAATTTAAATTAGACAGGTTCCTAGATCCTCCAAAAAGCTGTACGAGGACAATGAATATGCTTTGTACACTGTAACTCTATTTCGTAGAGTAGCTGATAACTTCAAGACAAATGCGCGTGAAAAAGGTTTTCAGGTAAGATTTTGTTATGTGAACAGGAAAAGATTGCCTCAAACATATTTCATTTTTATGCCGGCAATAAAGATGATGATGTACTTGCCTAGCTGTGACATCTGAAATTTCTGCTAAGTGCAAATAATGTTGCATATGATTGTGCTTTTACCAGTTTTATTTTTTATATATTGACAACTTATAATTGTGGCGCTGTGATGCTTTGGGTTTCAGATTCGCGATTTTGAGTATAGCCAAGAAACAGCAGATAGTAGAAAACAAGAACTGGAAAATTTAACGAGAGACCAGGATAGTTTGAGAAGTTCTCTTTTACAGTGGTGCTATGCCAGCTATGGGGAGGTACTATAGCTTATGACTCTCGTAGCATTTTTTTTAAATCCTTCTTTTAAGTTATGAATTTAATAGACTTAATGTTTGTTTTTTTTTAAATCCAAGTAAGCTGCTAGATTCTGTATGTTACAGAAGAAATTATTGGAGTTGATATATTCTCATATATGTTTACCGTTTTTCATAGTAAAATGCCATTAATTGTTGCTGTAGATGTAAGTTCGTTTTATAATTTATTTTATGCAGGTTTTCAGTTCGTGGATGCATTTTTGTGCTGTACGAATATTTACTGAGAGCATTTTGAGATATGGCTTGCCACCATCATTTTTGGTAAAGATAACCGTTGCTGATGGATCTTGCCATATTTTTCTCATTGAAAATTTAAAAGATAGCATGTAGCTCATAAGCATATCATTGGTGTATGGGTAGGAGTGTTTGAAAGCATTTGAATATCCCAAGCATACTGATGTTTGACACGACTCATTTCTTTTATTTTATTTGAAGGCATTTCTTCTTAATTAATTTGTATGTGGTCTGTAATTTTTTTTAAGTCCAAGATGTTATTTTTTTGACTTTTGGAATTTTAATTTAAAGTGATATCTAATCAGTTGCATAACAGAAGGCGTGGTAAAAGAATTGTTATGCTTGTTCGTAAGCTTATCTTGATCATTGGAATGACAAGTATATTATTCGTTTTGCTTTTTTTTAATTTTCTTTTTTAAGATTAGGTTGAGTGAGCAATGTTGATAAACTTGAGCACAAGGAACTACTAAAAAGGAAACAGTACATTAAAGTATTCATTTAGACTAGTGCACCACTGAAAGGAGTAGTGCACATAAGTACTCTCAGATTGGGCTGTCTAGATTAAGCTATGCATAGTTTAATAGTTAGATCTTCATAGCTTAGCTATCTTATCTGAGGCATCTTATATGTACATCTTTTTTAATGTTTGATATTTTGAAGTTCTGATTTTTTTTTATTTGTTTGGTTGATCCTAGTCAGTTGTATTATCTCCATCTGTGAAAAATGAGAAGAGAGTTCGGAGCATATTGGAAAGCCTATGCGACAATACATATAGGTAAATTACTACCATTAATCATTAGTGTTTTGGCTCTATTAAGTTTTTGATCAAATGCCAGAGTACTTTCAGTAATCACTTCGCTTGTTTTTCAGCATGTTATTTACTTCGATTGATAGTTCTTGCGTAACGTTTACCATTTTCATTTCAATGTTTGAGCTTTGCTATTGGCAATAGAACTTTTCCCTGCTAGATTTATTTGTGCCTTGTCTTTTGTGTTATTCATGTGGACTCTGTCAGAAAACTTGTTTGACAGCTATTCATTTGAGAGAGAAACCTCTCCCATGTCTAAGAATAGTTGTTGAGACTTGCCATATGAGAGTCTAACCTAATAGTTTGCTGCAGCACGTACTGGAAAGCAGAAGATGAAATTGGGGTGGGTCTGGCTGGGGAAACAGATTTACATCCGTATGTCTACTTTTCAATCAACTTAATATGATCTGCCCAGAGTACTTCGATTATTTTTAAAACACAAGAGCATGAAAGAATAAACAGACATGAAAGTAGCGCGATCTGTATTGTTTCTATCCCTTTGTATATTTAGGGTTCCGCCCATTCTTTTGTTGTCCGTAAATTTTTTTTCTGAGGTCGTAATCATTTAAAATCAGTTGTCAGCTTCATTTCCTGAATTTTCTGTCAGCTACTCCAAGATGTTGTTTTGGCTATGTAAGTATAATTAATTGTTTGGAATGAAAGTACATCTCTATCTTTACTATCTACCTTCTTCTCTCTTTTCCAATATGGAGTGTGGAAATGGATGAAGAAGCTTTGTAGCTTGTAATTTTATGAAGTGTTTGCAACAAGTATTTCAGACTAGCTAGGTTTGATTATTTTTCTTCACAAAAGAACTATCATAGACAACACCACAATGTCATGGTCATCTTTTTCTCTCTCTTTTTTTACAAAGAGATTATTTTTTTCTTTTTGGATAATATTCTTCTATACATTGAATCATGTTCATATTGAGTTTGTCCAAGTAAGGATTGTAACGACATTTAACATGTATAGAACAGAAAGAGCACCGTGCCTTCCCTGATTGCTTTATTGTTGGCAGTACCTGTTTCCTAAGTCCACGGGGCGCCAGTCTGACGTACATTTACGTAACCTTGTGCACTTGATGACATATGCATGAATCTGGCGGTGTACATTGTCCAGACATGGATGTTAACAAGACCTTCCCACTTGGTAGAAAAAAATACAATCTTATTGTATGGTTTCTCGCAATTTGATAAATCAATCTTTCGCCCGGCTAGCCTAATTCCTGTGTCATTCATCTGCCACTCAATGCAACTTTTGGGTTATTTATTCTCCCTTGTTTTGTTATTAAACTCATTATCTAAGCTGATAAATTTTGCCATATCATCCTCTAATCTTGGATGGGGCTAATGTCCAACTCATGGTGTAAGGTTAATTTTCTGGTGGAGAGGTATATGAGCTGCCTACTTCGTAGCTCATATATACTAGTCCTTTCGTTAAATGGTGTTAAGTATGATGATGGGGGCTAGCCTTTACTCAGAAGCTGAGTTAAAATTTCCCCTATGCAACGATATTATTATCAGCTGACTTGTAAAATATGTACATTGTGACAGGGCTTTCTATCTAACATTTGTATAGACATTTTAGTGAAATGAACAGACATGTTGAATAAAAATGGGCCACTCCCAGGGAAGACTTGTAGTCAGTGGTCACACATCGCCAGTGGTCCTTGATCTCATTAAACCATGAATTGTGGAACTTGCTTTGCACTTTTTCTCCTCCTTGATTAGAACTTGCGATGTAACTCTTAAAGTGAAGCTTCAAGTTTCATTGTGGCAGGTGGGATCAGGTCTGTCCCCCTCTCTTCTTCCAACCATATTTTTTTCCCACAACACAAATTGGAACATACAAACGTATTCCCCCCACCTTCCTCCTTTGCTTTTGCCTTTTGTTTCTACTCTGAATTTGCCCATAAACACAGCAGTCTGATCGTTTATCTGCGTCAACCCATGAATAATATCACGCGTGGAAAAGCTTTATTCTTTCTTTTTCATATCATGCCCAAAGAAAGATAGCCCATGACAGTTTGCTAGCTTGCTTGATGCTTCGAGTTCAATTATCCTTTCATTTACCACTTATTTTTTGATTAGTAAACATTCTGTTATGAAATCAACCTTTTGCTTTTTCTTGCCCCCCTCTCATTTTCACCACCTTTTTTCTTCTTTTTGCTTCCTCTTTCCAGCTTTGACAACAGAAAATTGCAAGAGAAAAGAAGAACAAGTGCAGGAGATGGTGGGAAGGTTTACATCTTGTTGTGGCCTTGCAATGTTTGCCGCAGTTTTATGGGTCCAAGTCTGGAGTCTTTGCCTTGGAGGGGAGGAACAAATTATGGTGTGTGGGTAAAAGCTTTGAGAGGCCATACAAGCCAAGAAGCTGAGCAGGCACTAGATGTGGAAGAAAGCATATTGTTATGAACCAGCTTTCTTGTGGCTGCCGACCTCCATTTTTGGTTGCTATGTAACAAAGATTAACTAGATCTGATTTGAAGAAAAAAGAAAAAAAAAACAAAGATTGTGGGCTGATAAAGCTTATAAAAGTGTGGTCTTCATCATATGATGAATTTGGAGTACTAGAGTACTTGGCTGTAGATTATATTACTCTTGTACTGCATTAAAGCTATCAATATAACATATAAAAGTGGATAGAAAATAAAATGTTTTTTTTTATCAAAGCAGATATATTATCTCATTGAACCTTACAATTAATAAGTATATTTATATTAGCTACAAGTCTGATAGCTTTAAAAAGTAACTATCTCTGCGGAGTCAAGTAATTGAAGTTATAAAAGTAACTTATTTATCTTTTAATTTTCCTAAATCAATATTTTAAAGTAATTATTAATCATATGTTTATCAACTTCATGTGTCAAAAAAATAATATATACTAATTCCATATAGTATTTTATTTATTTAACAAGTAATATAAATAATTTTGAGTCTCTAAATTTAGAGATTCCAAACTATATATATATATATATATATATATATATTTGTGTGTGTGTGTGTGTGTTTGTGTAAGTGAGCGCCGTGAAATGAATAAACTAGAGTCGACGTGAAGTCCACCATATAAGTCACAAAAATCAACTTGATCCCCAAGTTTTGAAGTCCGCAGTGAGTTTTAAACGGTGGTAATTAATTAGCCATAGAAATCAGATAGTTGGTCGGGAATATTAATTCAAAAATCCCTTATTGAGCATACATTATGTTTTGATAATACAGGTTAGATATATGTGTGTGTTCTGTCAAATTCATAACTAGTCAATTTTATGGTAGAAAGGCAGCCATCATATATCATAAAATTACATTTTACAGTTAATAAACGGTGTATGACTAGACCCGTCATAAAAGACTGCCTTTTCTCGAATTTAATATATGATCGAACCAGACCAGCATCGAACAAATTTAGTAACCCAAGTTTCAACATTTATACAGGTTTTCCTGCACAGAGTACTGAGAAGGAATTAAGTATATCATGCAGGACTTCCAAATTATACTAGCAAACTAGAGACGTCTATAAACATATATGCTCGAATATCACCTTCAACAGCTAGAACTAGCAATGCATAAGATGTGAAAAATGTTTAGTAGCTCATAGCAGATATTTATTTAAGCTCAGATCAATTTGTAGCATCATAAATGGTCAAGAGTACTTGAGACAAAACACAGTAGATGCTTATTAGCTGTGAGAAGGAACAGTTGTCGCTGACTTGAGCTGCATGGAGTATTCTACAAGCTTTCACTTGCTTCTCTTTGGCCGAGCTGCTCCTCAAGTTGGACCCGTAATTCCCCTTTGATGGCGATTATTTGTCAACGTGATATATTCCATGTTGACATGGAAACGACTTGCTTTTTTTTTCTTTTCTTTTATTTTTCTAGATCTTGATAATAATTAGGAAAGACCCTTTTTAGATATTTTCATATATATTTTTCTTGAAAGATAGATGTCCAGTAGGATGCATATTTTAGAAGGACATGTATGTTTTTTCACCATGCGTTGGCAGACACCATACAGCAAAGTCGTATATTTGTCCAAAGTAGGATGATCTTTTAACATCCTTGTCTCAAGTCTTTGGCATGGATGCATGCACTTGTTATCGAGATAAATTCATAAGATCACGTAATATATATCAGAGTGCGACGTCTTGGGAACTAAGAAAGAGGTAGTGCTAATAAGGATCGAGCAGCCAGTGCATATACGGATATACAATGATCGATCGTCTTGTTTTATACATGGCTAAAATGGCGATTTCATAGCCACAAAAATTAGGTCGAAAATCTCCAAAACTAAGGAAAAATATTGTAAAATTTCGGATTTTAGTCGTTGATCTTTCTTTTTTTCGAATTACCGAGTTATGACCTTACAATGTTTGCTTGGACAAGCTTGCTCAAATGCGAACTTGAGCCAAAGTACATGATATTGTTATCCAAAAGAAAGACAACAATATATATTCTCAAAGATGTTCTGTGAATGACACCTCTAATTGAAAAATTCAGTTAAAATTATGGGTCGGTTAAATTTTATATCTAGCAAGATCAGTAATATAATGCGTGTGTGAGGGGGCTGCGCCATGATCTATACCAGGCAAGAACCTTTGCAATGCGAAGGTAATGTTAAAAATTTATCATATTAGAACTTTAATTAATTCTGAGGGAGCATTGAAGGAAGGATATAATTCAAAGTACAATGTTGTCACAATCATAATTTAAAAATTCGAAACCCGAAATCGACTCGACATATCATGGAGTCGAGTCGAGTCATTTATATTAATATTTTTATTATATAAATAAACAGTTGTATGAAATTAGTATATATTGTTTATTTGGTACTTAAAATTGATAAATATGTGATTTAAATTATATTAAAATATTAATTTAACTAATCTAAAATAAAAATAATATATTTTGATAACTTTTATAATATGACTCGGAGAATCAATTGCTAATTCAGTCATTATAGAGTCAAATATAGAGTTTAATTCAGTAAGCCACCAAGTGGAGTTAACTTAGAGAATTTTTTGAGTCAAAAAGAAGTTTTCAAGCAATGGATGCAATTACAAAATTATAATCATTTACAATATAATTTCTTCATGAGATATTGGAATGATATCTAAGTTTGGCCACCCTTCTTTTCACGAGAGTGTTGATGTATGATGGGGTGACGACTGAGCCAATAATTAATTTAAGGATGGACCTAATTGTTCTAATAGCAAAATTTGTATGTGTAAATTATATTTTGTGCAATGTATTAGATTTTTCTCATTTTCTCCTTTTTGTTTGTGCCATATAATTATTAAACATAATCTATATGATTATTGTAATAGATTGATGCCTAATACCGGAGATATTAGTGGAAAAATTATTATTGGTACAGCTAGCCTGAATTACCAATTAATAGAACTCAATCTTTGAATTATTTTTAGTTTTGTATGTGCAATAATTGTAAAATAGTATATTAGATTATATACTAATAATTATGAAAAATGATCTATATCAACAAACAATATAAACGAAATCAATAATAGCAATACACGTCCTGATAATTTCATACCTCCATTGCTTGATACCTTCCAAGTTCCAACGTCCAATTAGATGATTAGATCATGTTTAAATAGTAGAAACAGAGATTTTATTCAAAGTCATTTTCTCCTTTTAGAATTACTATAAATTTTAATTAGGACGATTCATGTTTATATAAAACAATGAGCTAGCTATTAGGGATTTCAATATCTTAAAATACACAAATACATAAGAAACCATTGTCACTAGTTTACATCCGTATTGTAGAATTTCCTATTTACAAAACTCAAAATTCTTATTATTATTATTTTTTACTAACCAAGACATTATATACATGGATGATGTATGTTTTATAGTTTGAAAATTCTTTTTTAATTCTAAAAGCTCTCCGAATAGACTCAACTCCGTGGCTTTTGGAGTCAAATTCTACAACTGACTCTATAGTGACTGATATAACAATTAACTTCACAAATCATGTTATAAAATATCAAAATATATTATTTTTATTTTAGATTAGTTAAATTAATATTTTAAAGTAATATAAAATTTATATTTATTAATTTTACGTGTCAAAAAACCAATATATACTAATCTAACACAACTATTTATTTATATAATAAAAAATTAATATAAATGACTTTGAGTATACTTGGAGTCGACTCTATTCCATGATATATTGATACGAGTTTGAATTTTAAATTTTTAAACTATGAAATGATTATCCTCTTAACATTTGCACAATAGTATGAGCAGGCAAAACAAAATTCCGAGGAACGTATTTATCAAGAACATTGGACGTGCACCATATTTCATATATAATTAAGTCGTGGAGTAATATAAATATAACATCTACAGTGGGGGTAGCTTTTTTTTTTTATCTTTGTATATATTAGTTTATAATATCGTAGGGCGTTGCTCTTTCCTGCACACCGCATCATTTATAATTATAAACGAACAAATGTTTGTATCCGTTAGGATCTGTGCCATATTATAAGTATACGTATGCAGTGAAGGTTTACATTATATAAGTATAAACAACTGATCGCCATTCAATCAATTAGCTAATTAAAGAGATAACATAAACATTGTCACATTTGTCGCAGCCTCATTGATCGATCTTATCGAAGATGATATAAGGTGAGAATTAACAATGTAATATGTCCATTGAATGACATCCACGTTAAACCTAATCAAGAAGGGCATTCTGTTTATGAAAATGACCCTGCTTCAATCGGGTCGGCCATTGTAAGACATTGATGAGGTTAACACGAGAATTATTAATACAATTTAGCATAATCTATACGTGATAAACAGAATGTGTTATATATAAGCAAAGATAGAATACTCGGCCGGCTGGTTGACATACGAACTGGCCCGCCAGCCCGGACCAAATCAATGCAGTCTTAGTCTCGCTAGTTTGACAGGTCACATAATTACCGTATGATAAAATAAACATTTAGAAAGCATGATTAAAAGATATTTTGCGTATAAGAGCCAATGGTATTTTGAAAGGTTGAAAATCGTAAAAGTTAATGAAGCCCAATAAATTTCAATTTATTCTCGTATATATGCGTATTGTCCTATGAATGGATTAATATTTACACTTGTTATGACTGTTCACCTTCTTTTCTAAGCCAAATGATAGTTCTAAAATCTAAAATCTAAAATCTAAATTAAAAACACTAAACCATTTTTTAAGTAGATTGCGAGCATAAATAATATTCCACTCTAAAGTAACTACTAACTAGCGAGTTTAAATTATATATTTAATAATTTATCTTTTTATCTTTTGCATTTTACGTCCACAAACCTCTGAATTATGAATTATATTTACAAGGGTGAGAGGCATATAATCTAATTAATGAGCTCAAACTATTTAGACTGGATTATGAATCGTATAAAAATAATATAATTCACACTTCAAAAAATTATTGTCACTGACTTTGTTAATATATATTTACAAATCTAGTTCACAAATTCATAATTTCACTAACCCCATCTGCTTAACTACATGAATCAGTAAGATCCCATGAACCTTGGGCCATGCATGGACGAACCGTTTGCCAAGTGGCCACGTACGTTTGGCAGCTGCCAGGGCCGCTGGCCGCCTGGGATCCGTCGACCACCCTTGTCTTCTTTTCTACGTCCAAACAAAAACTGCATGGCCATGGCACCATGCATGCACAGCCCCAAGCCAAAGCTAGCATTGTTGGTCCCCCTCCCCTCGGCCCCATCTGTCCCCCCACCTACCGATACTCCGATCCACGGTTGCCCCACCCAGTCGGCTCTCAAGCCGACAGCCTCGTCGGCCTCCTTTGATCCCCCTTGAGATCTCCCCTTCACCCCC
>JAVDBV010003605.1:0-15164 GCA_032619315.1 Piper longum
CTACTAGATTAAAAATTCCTGGTTGTTTTCATTTTTCATATCAAGTAGCTCTAAAAGGAAACATGACATTAGTGACGACAAATTTGTCACTTAAGCTCCAGATTGTCACAAAAATATTTCTTTATATTAGCGACGAGATTTTGTGGTCATTGATGTCTTGTTTCTATGAGGCATATTTTGTTATATGTTCATGAGATATGATAGAAGAATGTTGAAAATATAAACAACTATTACATTAAATCTAGCTTGTGCAAGACCTTAATATAATTTAGACAAAGAGATAAGTTGGTCAAGTGCTTGACAGGAAGGAGGAGAGCTCTAGTCTTAGTTTGAACTTTGAACAAAAAACCTAAAAAATTAATCTTTACATCAACGTCGCATCTTGTTAATTTATATTATTCTCACTTGTAGCCTTTACTCTTTCCAGAATATTATAAGCCGCTCTTGTTTAATTCCTTCAACATATAAATATTGTTCAGCATTTTTCTTCACTGTTTAAGCTTTTAGGAGAGCAATAACATAATATATCGAATTACTCATTTAATAGTTGGTTTTTTTTTAGTATATATTGACGTCTTAAATGTTGGAATGTAAAGATAAATGTTTCATGAAAGTTCCAATTCCCTTAGTCTGAGTACATCAACTATACACCTTTTCCTCTTCATTGATCACTTTTCCCACATCAGACAATTAAATGAACAGACACTCTTTAAATCAAATCTTATATTAATCGACCAAAACAGTTCCCAATCATTAATTCAAAATTTTAGCAATTAATCAGCAACTAACACACACAAATTAACTTCTTCTTTTTTAAGGTATATGCTGATATAATTATTTGTAAATAAGTGTTCATAAGCAGCCCTATACTTTGTTTTCGAACCTCTCATTCCATCTTCTACTGTCAAAACTTCTCTAGATCCTAAATAAATAGTTACTAATCTCTATTAATACATTCCATAACTATAGAGAAAAAAATTTGGGAAGAAAAAGATCATATCTTGAAATAGAAGAAAAGGGTATATATGAAAGCATGGGGAGATCAAACTTACGTAGGTGTTGAGCTGCCGGATGAAGCTGGAGAAGTTACAGTGCTTGAAGTACCTGGGCAGCACCTGCTGTGAGAACTCATCCCGCGACCACACCACAAACCCATTCCCTTCCCCATTCCAAGACACTATTCTCCCTTCCCCCCTCCCCCCCCCTCCTCCAGCAGTTCATACGTCTTTGACAAGAACGGTGCCGGCGACTTCGCCCCCCTCGCAGTCGATATCGTCGCCTCCTCCTCGTCCCCCTCCCCCATGAAAAATATGACCTTGCACTTGCACCTCCTTCTACGTTCTATTTACCAGCTCCAACGTCGGATTAGTATAATAAAGATAAGCTTTCTAAATTCTAACTATTCTTCTTCAATGGCTGCTGCCCATGTCATGGTCTCCTAAATTTATTCTTCCCAACTTGTGTTGCATCATAACAGTAATGATGATGGTATGAAAAATACGCACAAGGTAAAAGTGTGGAGAAAAGAGGAGGGGATTTGGTGGGATGCATCTAAGGTGGTATATGTATATTGCTTTGAAAAAATAAAACAGTTGGCATGTATGTATGTCACGAGCTCTCGTGTTGATATTGAGATATTGATTTTATGGAGTAAGGAAAAGGAAGATTCTCGGACATTAGGATGGCCGGAGATGTCGGCTCCTCTTTCTTTGACTAATAATTTCGCTTGCTTAGATTAGAATAAATGCATTGGCCTTTCAATACGTCCATATAATTCACCCAAGCTTAGTTAATATTCCTATTGTTTCAAATGTCGACTGTAGTTTCCTATATATATCTATGAAGTTCCAGTAGAATCGAAAGTGACACAGTCTGGCTTCTTGGCATATCAAGATGATATTCCTAGATCTGATGCTGTTCGGTCGTACTTAAATAGTGATGGGTTTTGTATCTTTTTTCAACCTATGATCAATTCGTTGCCGTGGCAGAATATGTAGTAAGGATTATTGATGGCAATTAAGATAGGTATTTTGGAGGGTGTACGCTTAATGTTTTAACGTGAACACATGTGACAATTTCATCTATTTTACTACACGAACAAAGTAAAGTGAAAAACATAATTGATTGGATGGTGTGTTTTCAAGTACGAATCACCTAGAATGAGCCCGGCAATTGACTATCATTCTTGCAAAGAGACAAATTATGCCGCGGCGATCACCAAGGACCTGTTGGGAGAAATCGACGATGATAACAAGAATTGGGTAAAAGTAAAAAGGGTTCTGATTCTGGGTTGTAACTGAGCTTGCATGGAAAAGTGAGTCAGTGGGGTCTTTGTATGTTGTCGGTAAAGTTTCCGATAGTTCATGCAAAGAAGATGACCAAGTTTGGTAGGAGGTCCTTTTGATACAGCGGCCCACAACTCTTTTCTTATCTTATCAGCCGGCAGTTTTCAATCCTGTTATCAATTGCAATCTCCTCGTTCAAAAGCAAAGGCAACACTGTTCAACAATCCAACAATACCAGAGTATGATGCAAGGCAAAACGAGGACGACGATTTGGTTTTAACGGTTGCGTGCGACAACTTTATGCCTGTAAATACAAAGACAAACACATGGGCAATCATGGCTTGGATTTGGATAGAGCACCAAGTGATCATTATGAGAGTCTAAACAGGCATGGTTTTCGCCTGCAGGATTTGCAGTGAAAGTTCCTCGCAAGCAGCAGGAATATCAGACTTAGGGATTAGGAGGAGCAATTTGGGGCTGTCTGAATAGTTCTTATCAGTCAAAAGAATGCAGCAGTCCATGTAAACTTGGAGAAACCTGAAGATCGAAATTCGCGTGGACAACTCTCAGCAAAGGAAACTTACTGCAAGCCAAAGTGTGACTAGGAAGGCCAGTATTGACCAACAAATCTCATTTTCTTTTCAACTTTAGCTCACCAGTCCAACGGTGGACTGCTTTCACACTGCGGACCAGATTAGGTAAAGAAGAAATACTGGGTTCTGGGCGAGGAATATCGACTTCATTTTGGAAGATAGCAGCTTTATATTACAAATGATATAGAATACTTCTCTCTTAGGCATGAATTTGTATCTTCAACTTCTCTAGCCAGGAGGTGCATCAGGATCCAATCTTTTCTGAATGGCAGCAGCGGCCTGAGATGGGATAAAGAGATCAGATCAAATTCATCAAATGTGGCCAAGCAACTTATTTGTGTGTCCTGTGGTGTACATATACCTCATAGTTACCAATTTTATACTGATAAGCCATTTCTTCCCTCAATTGAGCCTGCTCTTTCATGGCTTGAGCATGTACAATAATGGAAGGACAGATGCCACATTAACATTTTTTGACTTTAAGAACAACGATCTATCTGGTCAACAAATTGACTATATTTACCATTCCCGCTGACATGGCACGCTTCAAGACATTCACTTGTTCTTCCTTATGCTTTTCACGTTCTCTCATCAACTCCTGACTGCAATTTTATATACAAGTAAAACAATAAAATTTCACACGAGAATTGGTCAGAAATCAATAACTCACAACTTTTATCACCGGCTATTTATTATATTGTTTTAAATGGTAACAACAAACGCAATACTAGGTGTTCCATGTATGCTGTATGCAATTACTATTACCTCTACCCACCACTTCAGTAGTAATTAACTATCATAACTTCCCTTTAAGTGGGTAAATTTCTCTTCAAAATACGTCTAAAACAAAATTTCAATTTAATCTTTTCGTCTCAACAGACCAGTTCCAATAATGAGAGTGTAGATCTATGTTTTTTTCGACTGAAAAGAATTTGCAAACACAAACCAAGGAAGAAAAATCCTGCATGTTGCACCTTATCCAATGAGAAACCAAAAACAAAAAATACATAAATCATTTACTTCATCATTTTCACCCTTATCCTAGATAGATTGGGGTGGGCAGGATGGAATTTCTATCATTAATTGATTGCATCAATTTCACCTTAGCTTACCACTTGATTGCCCACACAATCAACGAATTTCACATGGGAAAATGAAACATATTTATAATTAAGCTACATACCGACGCTTTTCTTCATCATTGAACTCTATATACTCTACTGTAACCGCCGTCTTAAAGCCTCTCTTTTTTTACTTCTCCACCATGCGCTGATGATAAGCTTCCAAACTATAATATCTCTGCACAAAAGATGGATTTAATACACATAAAAATTAGAGGAAAAACATATTTATTCTATCTGGGAATCCATTGCACTAGTAGGCATCACCCATGGACAAATATACAAGTTCTGCAAGAAGAAGAATCATGACTAATATGTGTTTGAAGTATAGGTTGGTAGGAACATGTCACCAGTTATGCATTTAATATTGGAGAAATTAGCTTTTTGCAAATACTAATATGGATAGATATCACTTAGTTCTTTGTGGGGGTGCGCCTTTTACAGGTTGAAAAGTGCTCATGATGTACCAAGTGTCATATGTGTGCTAATTAACAAATAAACATCCTTTGAGCCCTTGATGATAAATAATTTTAAGACATTTATTGAGATAAGTAATTACTTGGCAGATTTGATATTAACAAACAGACAAGTGTTATCACAGAAATCAATAAATAGCTAAATAGGATATCAGGAAAAGTAGATACATACTTTTTTGAAGGAAATGTGGATGTATTATGATCTTCCATGAACGTTGGAAAGAAAAATGTTAATTTGACTGTGAAAATGCGGTTTAGCTGAAAGCAGCTTGAATAGAAGCCTTTATGGAAAAAAAAAATGTCATCACATTTCAAGCACTTACTCCTTAAATAGCTGCTTTTCTTTCCAATTTGAAAGAGATTCCAGGTTCACCAGTGAATTGTTAAAGAAAAAAGATGAAGTCTGTATTGATATTGCAGTTTGCTCAATGATTGGAATCTTTAAAACTATGCTCGACTCATGCAACAAAGAAGGCATAAAAACATGTACACAAACAGAACAGGCAAATTGATACAAAAAAAAGCTATATCTTATTTAGAGGGTGTAAACTATATTTTATCTTACCCCACTCTTTTATTTTAAAAGTCAATTATCTGTCTAACATGTAATTAACATGGAAAATAAAGATGCTAATGTAATTAATCTCATATTTTGGCCGACAAAAGCTACATTAAAGATAAGCTTTTTAAGACGTGAATGAACCATGCATAAAAGAGGTTGAAAACTTAGAAGCACCTTCATAAAATGTCATGAAGTACTTACAAATCATAAAATTTGCAATATCGTATCAAAAGTTGACAACCCACTACCAATTTAATTTGATCTTAATAATTTAATTAAGTTATTATGCAATGTTTTAATGAACAACCTGCTTTATTTCTGCCAACCATGCCATAAAATCAGGTCTTTTATTCCTGGCCAAGACAAAAATACAACTCAATATAAACATCACAGAGCAACAATGCAGGCAAATATTAACATTCCCCCAGCCAGATAGCACAAGTAGATCATCTTTGTAAATTTTAGATGGTCTAATCACTTATCCAAAAAGCTCAAATTGTTAGGAAAAAGAACCACTAAATATTTATTTTAACACTCCCTCTCACGTGCAAGGACACTTTTAAGGCTTAGCGCGTGGACAAACACAAACACGGGGCGGGCAAATAATTCATTGGTCACAATATGAGGGAAATTAATATATTAACCGGAATATATTGTCAACGAGATTTGGTTAAATATTTACGTCAATAATCTTAAATGATATCATATAAAGTTTAGATGGTCTAATTATTTATCCCAAAAGCTCAAGCTATTAGAAAAAGGAACTACTAAATATTTATTTCAACAATCTTAAATGACAAAAAATTGAAAACCACTAGAATAACTACCAATAGAACTGAAACATGGCTAACTTATCTACCAATGCAGTCATCATTGACAACTCAATTAAACTTCACAGATCAGCAGTTTATACAAAAATCAACTAAATTATCTACCATTAATGTTATCATTAACAAATAGACATGCAAGTATCAATTATTAATCAATTCATAATTTCATACTAATTAACAAGTTAATATACATTTCACAAATCAGCTATGCGGAGAACTACCATTGCATTCATCAATAACAAATAAACAACCAATCAATGTTCCAACTCTTAATTTCATACATCTCATTAACCAATATCTAAAAGACCATACAAGCAACTTGTTTTCAACTCGCAGCGTTCAAGCTCAGAATAATCATAAGCGACAAGAGAGTCAAACCATATGTAAGGCATTAGAAGGGTTCAAGTTAAATTTTCATTTGATTTTGAGATTAACAGCTAGCTTAGTTATACGTGGTTGACAGCTGTAAGCAATTAGTGGTTATTAGTGGTAGGAGTTAAGGCTGTCAGATGACTGTTTATCTCCTAAGCACAAGGAAAACAAAAGGCTGTCACTTTCTCTTCTCCTGGCAGAAGTGGATGAGGAGGAAACAACACTCCTTTCCTTCTCAGCCTCACATCACAGAAGCTACTGCCATCATCTTCTTTTCGCTTCTAGGCTGCCCGGTCGCTTGGCCTAGAATCTGAGAGCTGACCAGAGGTGCTACCTGCTTCCCTCTCAACTTGTCAATTTAATCAATTGTTATTTGAGTCATCTACTCCGCCTCATGGCTATTGGGTCGCTGGACCAACATCTTGAGCAATAAAGCTTGAGTATTTTCTACTGTTTTCTCGTGTACTTTTGCTGTTGCTTGGTTGTTTAGCCATGCTCCTTTTATGGCAATTGAACTCTGAAAGTAGTCCCCAGTTGAAACCTGAAACAAGCCTTATTCTACTCATATCCTATTTTTACTAGAGAAAACATCTAAACCCTAAGCAATCAACCATAATCCACCTCAAATACCAAATCACATATCAACTTCCCAAAGAACTTCACACATCAGCTACGGAGATAAAAATCAACTCAATTATCTACCATTGCATTCATCATTAACAAGTACACTACCAATCATTGCTCAATTCATAGTTTCGTACTTTGCATCAATTCATTTCCAATTTGAATTTAAGCTCGAAAGAAATAGAAACAAGAGATAAGAGAATCAAATCATACAATACATCGGTTTCCCAAATAACGTCAGAAACCAGCAATGCAGACAAAAATAGACTCAATTATCTACCATTTCCTTCATTATTGGCATATACACTACCAACCATAGCTCAATTCATAATTAAATATTTCTCATCATCCAGTAGTATTTTAAAGACCATACAAGCAACTTGTTTTCAACTCAAAAAGAATGAAATAAACAAAAAGAGAAAACAAGAGAATCAACTTATACCACATATCAGTTTCCCGAATCACACCATACTTTCCCCCACGAATTGGTAACCGCCCCTTTCTTCCCCCTCTCCTACTTCTTCTCCATCTCGAGCCGCCGCCTCTTCTTCTCCTTCTCCTTCCTCCTCCTCCTCCTCCTCCTCCTCCTCTCCTTCTCCTCTTCGACACTGTCAGAACTGGACTCCGAGTCCGACCCCGACTCAGACTCCGACGACGGCAGCCGCCTCTCCTTACCCCACCGCCTCTCCGGTTGTCAGTCGGATCCGCCCGAGCCGCCACCGTCCTCCTCCTCCCCGTCCTTCCTCCGCTTCGGGTGCCGTGAGCGGTCGCCGGAGCCGCCGCGCTCGGCGGTGGATCCGTTGCGGTGGTCCTTGGCCATCGTCGGCGCGTCGCCGGCCGGCCGGCCGGCGGCAGGGATGCACCGGCGACAATTAAAATTTGATCAAATTAGAAATTTATTACTATTTTATATTCATTGTATTATTTAACCATTTTCACTCTTATCGGACACCTCTTTCTTTTCGTAAAATACTAATACCTTATTTATTAAATTGTTATCTCTTCTATTTTACCATTATTTTTTGCAATGTCAATTCGAATAAAATTCAAATTCACTATTTTTTAAGGACATTTGAATAAATAAATATAATATTATCCTGAAAAAGTCCAAAACCAAAGGCCTTTACGCCTAAAATTAATAATTTTTATAATAATTTAGTAGCCAGCCTTAAAAATACAACTAATGTAATGAATTTATTATTTTCTCTGCCATTCAGTCTGCAAAACTTTATCTTTGGGTTAATGTTTTATCCGTTTGTTGCTTTACTCGATTCGGGTCGGTTTGATTTAGTTCAGCTTTCAAACATGAGTACATAGCCCACGAGTACATAACTGTAAAACCCGTGACTTGAATTAGAGTTTTGCATAAACAATTCAGTCAATTTAGCTGTAAGTTTGAGTCGAGTCAGTTTTATGACATCAGTTCTAAATCGAGGTTGGTCATGTGTTATGAGCGATGAGGGTCAAGTTTACCCGAACATACAGCGATAACATCAGAAAAAATGATAAAAAATTAGTTATTAAAGTATGTAACCGTATGTTAGTAATTTTTTTATGTATTTGATCGTAAAATTATTTTTAGGCTGAATAATACATTAGAACGTGTTATATAATAGTTTGGGTAGGTTATTAGTTATAGAAGATATCATTTTGATGGTATAAAATGTATTATATTTTATGATATTTTCCCATATATTTTTTAGATTAATTTTAAATTTATTTAGAGTTAGTTATTATTTTTAACTTGAGTCAAAGACGAGTCAACTTTTAATTACGAGATTGCCACCCAAAACCTTCCTTACGAAGTTTTCCCCTCTCTCTTTAATCGCCACCTCGATGCTGCCTACCATCAGACGCCACACCGCCACTAATTGTTGCCGCCAACCTCCGTTGGAGCTTTGCCGAGTCATGCCCCACCTTCTCAGTCGTTGCCTTCGCCCTCACCGTCGTCACGCTGAGGTAGCCGAGCCGGTGTCGAACCACAACCCCAACCAAATCATCGAAAAGTCACCGAAAAATGCTGGAAAGTCATCAAAAAACCACCGAAAAACTAAATTTGCTGGAATTCGCCAAAAAATCGCTTAATTTTTACTAAATTTCTCATGTCAAACCTAATCGAACTTCGGGCATCGCTAGGTGCCGAATTTGATTCCCAAGACACGTGACCAAACCCTAATCGTCGCCAATCACCAACGATGCGATGTATAATTACCTTTTTAACGACCCAACCCAATGTGCAACGTAATGAGCCTAAATTATTTATTTAAAAGTGGTTAATGAAGTTAAAGATTTAGAGTCTATTCCTACTTATAAACAGGATCTTATCAAAGTAAGTATTAGATATGGGACTAAGTTGAGGGATCTTATAATCCACCCACCTTAGGAAATTTCGTCCTCGAAATTCCTACACTTAACCCGTTACTAGCTTCTGTCTACGACCTTCTTTGGCCTATGAACAGCAGCCTAGCTAACATCCCTAGTCCAACCCATCATCTAACACACAACCAGGTTGCTCTGATACTATTTATAACGACCCAGCCCAAATTATAATGTAATGGGCCTAAGTTATTTCTTTAAAGTGGTTAAACAAGTTAAAGATCTATAGCCCATTCCCACTTATAAACAAGATCTTATCCTAATAGGTATTATATGCAGGACTAAGTTGAAGGATCTCACAACCTTCAACCTAATTATTTAAAATTGATAATTATTACCATAACATGTTAAGATTTGATTGATTGACATGATGAATTTGATTGCTAGTATAATTACCCCTAGCGCCACCACCACTTTGGCTTGTCGCCGGCAAGACTCTGACCACCCCAAGCACCGGACTGGCATCACCGTGATTACCTCGTGGCAAAATATCAACATAGACCCTCCACCAGCACCAGCGCCAACACAGTCGCCACTGGTGACAACGTTTTGTTGGCCAGGTTTCCACTGTTGCCATAGATTTCAGGGCATTTTATGGCATCGGCGAGCCTCCTCTGGCCAGACTGATCACCCATCCAGATCGATTCCCCTTGCCAAGGCTGACATTCTGAAACTACCCCCAACCATCATTGTCGCCACTTCTAGATGGCGTTTTTCCACTTTTGTGCCATTTTTTGGCCATCACCTGTTGGACACTGTCGATCATTACCTTAAACACCTTCCTCACTAGATGACCGCCATTTTGACACCAGCCATGCCGACCATCACCGCCGTCGTTGCCTACGACTCCACCTACCCCAAAAAAGATTTAGCCCATTTCCGATTGTTTTTTGGCCAGCAGGTATCATGTATTTATTTCATGTATCATGACGTGTCTTCCTTTCTCAAGATGCCAAGAGGTTGTTTCGATCCGTTTATCGTTCAAGTTTTGCAAATTAATTATTTTAGATATGACTCAACTCGATTGTAACAATTATGATTTAGTTTTTAAGTGAACTAGAATTAGCGTATTACACAATCGGCCATTTGGTAAGAAAAAAGATTTCCATATTTAGTTTATTTTTTAATGTTATGATAGGTCAGTTGGTCACAAATCTTTAGATATTGGTCAGACTTACCCAACCCTAATCTAGGTTCCATGATTGTTAATATTAATTTAGTTATTTCCTAATTTAAATATTAAGACAAAGAAAACTTAGAGTATAATTATTTCCTTGGGTTAGTTCCACTATTTACTTTTATTAATAAAAGAAAAATTCATTAAAGACATGTGATTAAAAGTAAGAGATTTAACTGATCAAAATACAATAAAAAAAAGAATAATAAAGCAAATTATTATAATTTATCGTAAAATAATAAATCAAATTATCTATTTATTCGAATTATCTTAAAATTCAATCAGAATCTATATCTAGGATATCCGATTATTATAATCTATATTGTCATTATTAAAGAAAAAATTATTCATAAAATTAAAACTTATCTCTTATATAAATCACACATAGTGTGACATCTTGTCTAATTTAATTTTAATGATTAATCAGTTTAAATTGGTATGATATGCTTGATTTAAAAAGTTTTTTGTATTATTGGCACGAACTTGCTCTCGGATTTCTACTTGGTTTTACTGAGAATTCTCTCCTCTTGAAAGACAGTAACTCACCTGATGTAACTTAGATATATTTTTATTTATCTTCACTTATGGTCATCAATATCACCAACATAATGAAAAATTAGAGTTTCATTGTTATATCAATTAAAAGCAAGAAGTTTTGATGTATGATCCGGCATTTGATGTTTATTCTTGTAATAACATGAAATATTTATAAAAAAAATTAAAATTTTCTAATCGATTAACTTTTAATTAAGGGTCTTTTTAGTTGGTATAAAAATAGTGTAAATAAAAAAATAATAAGAAATAAAAATATAATAAAATAAAATGACATAAAAATTTTAGAGATTTTCATTATACACTTGGAGAGTAGGAAAATAATATAAATTGAAATATTTTCCCCCGTATGTGTCTCCTAAAATTTGATCTAATTTTTTTTATTTTTCACACAAAAATATTATTTTGTAAAATTTTGATGTAAACTTGTTTTGACTAAAAAAAAAAATTTAACCAAATTTAGACATCCACACATGGAAATTTTTTTAACCTATAAATTTTATATTTCTTTCATTTAATTTAAAGAGAACCAAACATACCCTTAAACTAGGCAATTCTGACGCCTAGATAGAGTTTTTTTTAGAAAAAAATAGATATTTATCGTGATTTATTATTATTATTATTATTATTATTATTTTTATATACCTAAAAAGGGGTAGTCCAGATCTCGGAATGTAACATACTTTGAGAGCGGTATCCATTTTTGTTTTTCTCTATTCTTCCCGTGATCACACCTGATCGCCTTAACCACGTATCTGTCAGCGCCTGATATTTTCTTCTAGTGTAGACAAGCCCCTAATCTTGCTCCTACAAATCTCAATGAAAATTGTCATGGCATGTTTCAATCCATAAATAGGACTGAAAAATACATGGTAAACAATTTGTTCGAAAGAAAGACTAAATAAGTGAACTTGCTAATTTCCAACTCTTAACTAGATTATAGGCATAAAAGAGAAGCAAATGAATTGCTACTTTCCAATTCCAAACTCCCAGTATACAACAGATACAAAATCCTGCTTTTCGCTTCTTTGGCAAAAAAGATGTGATGTCACTGGATGCCTGCTGATCAACTGCTGTCAAGCAAGAGCACAGCTGAAGCAATGAAGTAAATTGGAAGATATGCCACCGGAAAATTTGTGGAAGCAATAGAGCTTTCAGACATGAAGTGCAAAAGAAGCTTCTTTAGAATTGTCAGTGAATTCATAGAACCGCCATTCTGCGCAAGCCCAGATACCAAGTTAACGGAATAGCCCTCTTCCACAGATAGACCATGAGCAGAGTGATTGATTTGTGATAGATTCAAAGTAACGGAATGCGAAAACGATCCAGATGATAGAAAGGCTTGCTGTGGACTAGATTAAGGCCTCACTGTGAATGAATCCAATAACATAAACCGGAAACTCGATGCAGCTGAAGACACCGAGCTCATAAAAGAATTGGGAATCAGGCAAGTAAATAATTATTTAGGATATTCTTACTTCTCTCCTGGATCATTGCTTCATTGAAGAATTTTCTCGACTTGTTCATCTAATTCAATACCATCTGTTTCCATACTCTTCAATATTTCATTCACTTCTTTTCCACTTCTCTCATTTGTTTTGATAAGTGTTATGTACATTTCTTCGTTCATTGGAATGGTAGAATGCAGCATACCAACAAAAGCTTCCACTTCTGTAAGCTTCCCTTCATCTGCCAACCAACTTAACAAACTATTAACTAATTGTGGCTGCGGTTTCCAACCTTAGTTCACTGGGAAACACAAAAATGCTGACATCATATATTCTACAGACTTCTGTATTTCACCCTTCACTTCAAAAGCAATAGTCAAGATAGCAAAATTGTAAGGTATAGGAACTTTTCCATCCTTCATCATCTCTTGGATCAAAGTTTCTGCCTTCTCTGTCAAGCCCTTCTTATCAGAAGCACGTTGGGCACACGAAAATCAAAATTTTCAGCCGAACTCTGCCATTCCTTCAACAAAGATTCTGCTGCCTCAAATTCATCAAGCTTCGTGTTTGTTTCCCAGGCACCCATACAGAGAAATTAAATGAGTGTACCCCTTCGCATTTCTGGTCCCAGCCAGATTTTCTTCTCCTTTCTTCAGAGCAGATATGGCCTTTGCCCGGAGATTGGCCTTTATGTATATATTTGCCACCACTGAGTACGTATTCCAGTCCAGTATCAAGTAACTCTGGCTCTCATTTCTTTAAGAGTTCTCTCCATACCTTCAATACCGGATCTAACTCCATAAGAGTTTATGCAGATTCTGTAAGTAAAGTTGTCGGGAACAACATGATTCTGTTTCATTTCGTCCAGTACTTCAGGGACTTTCTCGTACTGCTTCGAGTTTGCATACAAACACATTATATCGTTATATGGCAAAGCAGAAGAAGCAAGACCCAACTTTTCATTTTCTGCATACGAGAAAGAGACTCATCCATCTTCAGCTCTCTTACATAGCAATTCAAGAGGGAACCGTAAGTCTTATCTACTTTCTGGTCTTCCTTCATGCTGTTAAAGTATTCTTTTGCTGATTTCAACCCCCACACCCTACCTATCAGGTCCGACTGTACAATATAATCAGCGGTTGAAAATTTGCAGGAAGCCTTTTCACCCATCCATTCAGAGACCTGCATATACAGAGCATCTTAAAGTTGGACAACCAGACATGCTCCCATTGATTTTTTTTTTTTCAGCATACGGATGAAAACAGTGATCGAACAATTAACAATTGAATTTTCAGCAATCTAAACCACTCCATGGATTAGAACTGATGGAGTCATAAATTTACACATCTTTATATGTCCATAATTTACATTTTGATATCCAGTCGCTAGAGGCTCAAACAAGATAACACATCCTAACAACATTACCAAAGAATCTGATTGTTCAATACAGCACTGACAGTAATCAAAAGAGAGTTCACACATATCATAGTACACTAAATACACATTCCAAGAATGACCCTCACAGTCATCTCCCAGGGGCAGATAACACTCGCAACAGCTAAAACAGCTTCCAAACCAAAGCATGGATAAATGAGACAACATCCACCATCAGTAACCAGAATAAAAACATTGCACAGATAACCTTACTATATTACTTCTATTCATTCATATATAAACCTAGACAAAAGCAATATTCAGAACCCCAAACACACAACGACAAACATAAAAACTCCATCTTTCGCCAAAAATTCGCGACCATAAACTTCATAGCTCATCACAAAACAATGTACAACATAAAAACCAATTTTGAGAGTCATACCAATCAGATACTACCAAGTAAACATGAAAACGCAATCTTTCCCAGCAAATCAGCACAAAGTGAGCAACATGACGACCAATTTCAAAAAGGTAAAAAAAAGAAGAAGTTTCGAACAAAAGAAGACCTCGAGGGCCTGCTTGAAGCGGCGGCGCTTGCGGAGGACGCGGATGATGCGCTGTAGATCGGCTATGGAGGCGGTCTTGCCATTGGCCACCCAGCAGTCGAGCTTCGGGCTGAGGCTGATGCTCGGTTTGCCCAGCGGGCACAGCTGCACGAACAGGCTGCCCCGCACCACCCAGCCGTAGATCCTGACAACACCTCCGGCGGCGGCGGAGCGACGGCGAGGAAGGACGGAAGTGGCCATTGGCGGGTTTTTTTTTAAACGGTGGTTTCATGGGGCTGCGTTAAACGAGTGGAGCTGAGTTTGTGAGTTTAAGCTCTCTTTAGCTCTAACTCGCTCGTTTTGCCATCAAGTTTGGACACGAGTTGAGACGATTTATTGATCTTTTGATTGGTGTTGATAATGTTAATATACGAACCTTAACTTGAGATTATATCCATATCTTCATTCCAATTATAACTTTCTTTTGTTTACACGAATGAATATTATTGTGGTTACTAAGAGTCTAAAACCTTATTTACATAGTACTAGCTTGCTTCTTTTGATGTCATAATTTATATTTTTGTACAAAATAGAAAAAGAATAACTATCCATTTTTCACATCGTAATTTAAATATTTGTCATAAAAATATTTTAATCTTCAAAACTTTGATTCAGATTGTTCACGGAATGAGTCAGCTCAAATTGTATCCTCATCAAATCAACCTTATGATGTTACAGGTGCCTATAAAATTTTTTTATGACATTACAAGCAGCAAATACTTATATATATATATATATATATATATATATATATTCCAACATAACT
>JAVDBV010003606.1:0-15592 GCA_032619315.1 Piper longum
GTGAAATCACTATGTATCGAAGCATATATATAATGCATGCTTAAACTATATATATTATATAAAAATATCTATATATTTGTTTTTTTTTTTACTTTTTGGCTATTATAATTGGCAAAACATTCGAAAGTCAACAGTGTACTTAGTTTATATTCTTCTCTCGTTGTAAGGATATATATCATTTGTGTAGAATCCAACTTTATACAAGTACATCTTATTTCGATGGCTTCTATATGACTCCAAAATAATGGGGCTACCTGGGTGGCGTCGACCTCTTTTTAGTACGTATAACAAGTTAAAGTGATCCTCTCCTGCCAAAATAGCGGTAAAGGAAATAAAATGTTTGCCAATATTTTAGAGTGCATAAGTCCAATTTTCACTTAGCCCACAACAAAAGTAAACGAAAAACTAATTAAACTGGGGAGGCCAGGACACTTGCCTTTTGTAAAGAAAGTTATACTAAGAAGTTAGAAGTTCCAAGCATGTAATCACTTTCCCAATTAAGAACAGAGCTAAATGGGTTAGAATCCCAGGAGCTGTAGTTTGGTGGCTGCAACGTGTGTGGTCGATCATCGTGATACCCGCTCGCCCGGTGCCATTTGATACATGATTTTAAAACATTTTGACTTCAAAAATTACCCAATCAACTCCATTTCATTAACTACAAATGTCAAATTTTATACAAGTTGACCCTACTTGCAGCTCAATATTGATTCTTCTAAAACAATAAATATTACTCAAACATCAATGTTTTTTTACAGATTAGCTCAATCAACATTTAAACATTTGTTTTTTCAAGTCTTTAACACCTGAATGACAATCATATACATATACTCGTTTCATAATTTGTCGTATTAAAAAATTAATATAAATAACTCTAAATGAGCTTGAAGACGACTCTTACATCGACTTTCCATGCCATCTCCATTTGATAAACGGAGAGACTGCGTTTTTGAGCTATGACCCAATATGCTAACTTTTTTCTTTTCAGCATTCAACACCGTAACTCGTTCAAACAAATCTAATTGTTCTCCAAGTTGACACTAGCTGCAGTACATAGATACAAATATAAGCATGGCTCTTCCGTGCCCACTTGATACCTCTCAGCGATTCTGTTAGGGAAGAAGTTGGATTGCAATTGACTTGCCTTGGCTCACGTCTCAAGTTCGGTTAATGTTGATTTGCAACCGAGTGTTCTATTATGCTGTTAATAGAAATTTGCAAAGACACAAGAGCAAGCTACTAATATCACCTTACAACAGATTGAAAAAATACATGAAAACCTTCAAAATCGCCTCTTCTGAGTTGGAGGATATCCAGTGTTTTGCATCCCCATGCTCGGGTCTCTTCTTCTCAACTGGAACAAGAATTTAGCGGGTTTACCAAAAAAAAAAAACCAACCATTCAGGAACAAAAACAAAAGCTCGGATAAAATGGAACTATTTATTATACCTGCTGTTGATGACCATGAACTGCAGGTCCTCTCTGCATTGGAATGCCCCCAGGATTAAGTCCTCCAATGGCTGCCTGAGAAGCTACATTGAAAGCCGATATTCCAGCATTTTGCATTCTTGGCATATTTACTAAGGGAGCCGCCATGGGCCGTCCAATTGGTCTTGGGGCAACAACAGGAGCAGTAGATACACTCCCAGGAACTGAACTCCCAGATGCCTAACCAAATGACCGAAGTTTAATTTCTTTTAAAAAAATATGAGAAAAAAAAATGAAAAAAGAAGAAACAAATAAAGAAAGAAAGATGTCAAAAGGACTTAAAATGCCAAAACAACCCCATGAATCATAAATGGCAATCACTGGCTTAACGAATTTTGAGAACTGTATGGAAAAAATTGTTCTCACTTTAAACAGCCTAATAAGTAAGGGCACAAACTCTAGTGTATTCCCTACACTGTGACAACTCATAATACCAACAATATCATATCATTTTTTTTACTTCATCATGTGCTTGGAAGCAAATATGTAAAATGGCCAACTGAACTACAGACAAACTACGTGATCAAGAAAGAGCATCCTCCAAATCTAATGCAACAAAAAATAAAATATTGATGACCCAACATGAAGAGGGAAAATACCAACTGAGAAGACTGGACACTTGTTCCCTCAAAATCAGTTGTTGTATCCACAGGTCTCGTTGGATAAGAGACAATTTTCTCTCCCGGCTGGTTAGGAACAAGTGCACTGAATCCACATATCTACCGGTCAAATGAAAGAAATGTGGTGCAAATACATGCTTAAGTGACAAAACGACCCCTGCTGGTCATCTCTATGTCACACAACATTACTGTCATTGCTTAAGTACAAGTTGGGAAGGTTACAAAGCTAACAAGAGACACTCACTTTCTTCCTGGCAGAGGTTCAATCCGAAAATACCTGCTAAGCAAAGGCACAATGTTAAAGTGTTGAATTAATCTTGTTTGACACAGAAAAATCACATTGCTAATTTGTTCTAAATTGAACAAAGTTATCTAACATTCATGTTTCTATTTTCCTTGTACTTAAATGAAATTTCTGTCTCCCACCAAAATGATTCTCAATTTGATGGATGACGGCCATGATTTATATATAAAAGAAAAGGCAAACAAGAAAATCAAAAAATTTACTCATGTTCAAGTGCTTGTGATGCAGTTAAACGCTTCCGAGGATCATATCTGCAAACAAAGAACACGTATTCTTAAACTGGGCTGCAGAGGGTCCTAAAATTCCAGCTTAGATGATATTGTAGCCAAGGAGCATTCTCTATCAAACTTGTTCAGTGTACAACTATGAAAATAAAAAAATTTACAACTATGAAAAACAACAAGAAAGTAGATAGTGTTACTTAAAAGCATAAAAAATTGGATTCTTCCAAAGATTTAGAATCATACTATGTCTAAGTAATACCCTTCATTGTGTCCCTAAACTAAACCAATGCAAAGAACTAAAGTACCATCCTTTACTAAATACCATCCCTTCTTTGTCCTTTTCAGCAAGTCTTTCCTCTCTAAGTCTTTCACAGATAAAATAAAACACACTCAGCAAGAAGAGACCATCACTAAAGACACTTATCCGTAGTAGATATACAAAAACCAACCTATATGTGCACAATACGAGAATTTGCTTGACAACACTGATGCAAGACAGAGGCATGCCAGTGACTTTCTCAACATATTTACTAATTAACAGATTCAATCGCAAGCATAACTGTATTATGGTTCTCCGTTTTTTCTAGTTTCTTAGAAGGGAAATTCAATGAAACACAATCAATTAAAATCAAAGTACATACTCAAGCATCCGTGCAAGCAGATCATATGCAGGACTTTTCTGAGAGAGATGAACAATGCTATGCAACCCAGGCGGGTTATCACTGCATCAATGAATACAGAATATTAGAAGTTTCTTAGCTTAAAATGTTTAGTATTCATTAAGCAAGTTTGAATCTCTTTAGACTAAATGAACAAATTTCCATATACAATACGCGAACGCAAAAAGGAACATCATTTGTTGTCCACATTTTTCGAACGAAGTACTGACTAATTTTCCATTGTGTTGACGTACGTATCTCACCATATAACATTTACCAAACAATTAGCCAATCCTGACCAAACACGGAGAATAACCCCAGACTCCTTTCCTACTTCCTCTTTAAGTTCTCAAACCAAGTCTCACATTGACATTCATGACCATTGGGAAAATGGCAAAGAGTAACATCATGCATTTGTGGTGATCCATGCATTTGAGGATATGGACTCAGTCAGCTAAGTCTTGTACACACCAACTAATTTATGGTAAAGATCAGTATGCTCCAAGAGATGGAAAAGTGTGCATTTGAACATTCTGGTGCATCAGATTCACTTACTTCTAAACAAGAAGGTAAACTTCTATTCTATGTGATGCAGAACAATATAAGTCACTTGATAGGATTTAGAAAATTTATTCTGATTGAGGCCAGGAATAATAATGTTTTTGGGAGCATCAACTCATTAGACTATTAAGATTTTTCGCAATATTTATATTTGGGGCGATTTATATTATATTTTCAAATACTTTCATTTCATCGGAATCAGGTGGTCAGTTATAGTTAGGTCCTTTGTCAATACCCATGTTTATAAATAACTTTGATGAATGTAATGATAGCTTGAATTTTCCTTCAACTCCATGTGCATTGCGAAGTTCCCAGGGAAATGTGTTACATCTTGTTTGGTTTGCTTCTGTGTTTCACCAAAGTATGAAACTTAGCTTGAATTTTTCTTCAACTCTGTGCATTGAGAAGTTCCCAGTGAACTGTGTCACATCCTGTTTGGTTTGCTTCTGTTTTCCACCAAACCATGAAAATTTGTGAATTCACTTTCTTCCTATCCTCGCCCATATAACTCCCCATTACATTCAATTTTTTGAAATTTCATTATCGGCAGTATTGGAGATACTTTTGAATTTAGTTTTGTAACATTGTTTAATCCTTGATATGGTATTCTGATGTACGTCTCTCGATTCTATACATTGAAGACATAGGTCAGCATTACAGTTGATTAATCAAATGAAAAAATGCTTCTTTAATCAAGTTTTTTCCTTCATTGATGGATTCTGGTTTCCATTCTTCGCTTTCATCTGAAATTCCCATCCCCACCCCCTCAATTTCAAATCTTTTGCTCCAATACCTTTAAATTTCCCTCAACTGTCCTTATCACTATGGTTTTTCATTAAGTAACTAGAACAAAACTTACTACTTCCGTGATTGTATTTGTTGCTGATCGGTTTGCCAATGTGGAAGATTGACAAGGGTTGGCCATTTCTCTTGCGTAGGATGACCTATAACACATTACAAATATATATACATGAAGCACGAAGACAAAAAGAATAAACAAGTGATAAAAGAGCATACCTAATATTCTAAAAATTTTGTCAAGCTGATCAAACTGCAAGATGTGAAGCTTAAATAAGAGCATGATGATCAACACTAGACCACACTTTAATTGATGAACAAGAATTGAGAACCTGAAAAGGGTTTTGCGGAGCTTTAACTTCCACCCCTTGAAACAAAGGTTTTAAAGTCAACAGTTCAGCAAATATGCAACCGACGGCCCACATATCTAAACATTATTTTAGGAAATCAATCGCTAGTGCAGTCATGATAATAGAAGACATTATAAAATTTTTGGCATAGATAAAAATTTAATAAAAAGGATACCAACAGCACTTGTATAATGCTTTGAACCAAGCAGTAGTTCCGGTGCTCGATACCATATAGTAACAACAACCTAAATTAATACAGCATCAAAATTCAAACACATACAAAGATCCACTACAATTGACATGATAGCCAAAATGAAATATCAAATTTCAATATTAACTTTGACACAAGAAAAATTGCATTACTCAGCCTTCATTCTAATGCCAACTAGTTTATACGTTGTTAACATTGTTTAAACTTTACCAGTACATCAATAATTCTGTGAAAAGTTATAATTAATGCACGCTGATTTTAAAAAATATGTTACCCCATTTTCAGATAGTGGTTTCAAAGGAGCTTGATATATTCGAGCAAGACCAAAGTCAGCTATTTTAACAACCCCTTGTTCTTCTCCTTCCCCCATGACCTGTCAAATAAGATGTGTTAGCTTAATTGAGGAGAAGTTGAAACAAAAATTCCACGTTATATTATCTTATATTATATATTCCTTTCTAAAATACAATCTCACAAAAATTGAATAGTTTACACAAACTCACCAATATATTAGAAGGTTTCAAATCTCGGTGTATTATCCAATTGCTAGACAGAAAGTACGGAAATGCCACTAGTTAGAAAACACTTAAGAGCTTTATGAAACAGTGAAAGCAAATTTTACCTGTGAAGATAGTTAAGCCCATTAAGCAGTTGCCACAAAATTGACTTAACTGTGTACTGGTTGATAGGATGGTTAACCTTTTCTCTATGATGTCTAATGATCTCCTATAAAATAATTGTGATAAATAAGTCAGCACACAGGCATAAATGTGAAAAGGATGCCTTGAAAATAATGTTTTAGCTTCTAATTCGGGATATTAGTCATCAGATTAACAAGTAATGTTCATAGGTCCAGAGACAGAGAAAAGAAGAACCAAAAATATCAGCAACTCAGGAAAATCAATCTTTGCAATTATAGTCATGTCTATCGAACATATTTATTTAGATTATACAGAGTTGTGTAGCATATTTGTTTTTTCTTAATCCACTCACATTTCAGTCCATCCCAATGTTTTTACCTAATGATTGAAGTCCCACAATCTCCTTCCTCAACAATCATCCAATAATGCTGTCCAATAATATGGAGATACATAAGCAACGTGGATACTACCAATGATGATGAAAATTATCCTAATTTCACATCTTTCAAGCATTATACAGGAAAGGTTTCCAGCACAAAAAATTTCAATCAATCAGCAATATCAATCCACGCCATAGATTTTATCATAGATAGGATAAGGTGTTTTTGATGGTGATTATGATGATGATGAGGATTAAAATCATTCCTTTGATCTACTTTAAAAGCTTATTAAAGGCAGGCATCACAACCTTAGATCTTGGGAAGACACTGCTCCAAGAACTTAAGAAAATTATTGGCATTGCCAATGAAGATCATAGAGAAGATACAAACAAAACAAACACAAAGAAGCTAATTTAAAGTGTCTCTAATTACTTTGTCCAAGAGAGTAACACCAGTGGCTCTAGACATTAACCTAAGAATATGAACTTCAAAAATGACTCTGAAAACATCAAATTATTTTTTATCAATGCCTAACTCCAGTACTTAAGAATTCTGCATAATAATTCCAACGCTACAGAAGTGAATATAGAACACAAAACATCAAAACCAAAATTTTCCTTTCCTCCCGTAATATGAAAGCATAAAACATCAAAGTTTAAACAAACATTCCTTGCGTATCTTCCAAAGGCTACTTCAAAGATGCATGCTTGAAAATTCTAACCAGCAAGATAAGTAGGAATCCAAAGGAAACAAGGGTACTTACATAAAGATCATGCTCAGCATAGTCGAAGGCTAAATACAGTGACATGTCAGCATGGTTGATGTGCACATTCACAAGCTTGACAACATTATCATGAGTAATTTCACGCAGCAACTACAGTAGCAAAAAAAATATAAATCACTAGTTTAAAAAAAAATCTGAAATTTAAGTTGCCAAAAAAAGTCGCTTTTTATCCACCATTTTTTCAATTTTCCAGAACATATAAACAAATTCCAAAATTGGAATATATTAATACCAGATACCAACTCAAAGAGCTCAGAAGAAGCTATATCATTACTTATATCATCAATAACAAGAACTTGTGAGTAATCACTAGACATAAACTAGCAGTGAAACAGTGAAATTTTCTCAATTTCTTTATCGTCTTCAGAAAATCTGAAAAAATTATATAATCAGATTGAAAAAAAATCTAAAAAAAACCCATAATCGAATAGAAAAAAGAACAAACAAACAAACAAACAAACCATGATCTCACGGATGGCGGTGGGGGAGACGCCGTCGCCATCTTTGGACTGCTTGAACTTCTTGATCGCCACGCACTTGCCCCGGATCCCTTGGAGCTTGCTCCGCGCGAGAAACACGAGACCGTACGTGCCCTCCCCGATCTTCCCGACGAGGTCGTACTGCTGCAGCCACTCGGGGCGGTTGGAGCCGCGGCCGCCGGCACCGCCGTCGCCCATCGCCGGCGTGGGGGGGGTCCCTCCGTCACAACCTGGAGAAAGACACCAAAGAACTCATCTTTCCGAGCTTGTATGTGTACCCGCTGCGCCGGCGAGCGGCGGCGGGGAGTGGGGACGAGATGGGAGCGGCGCCGCCGCGCTCGGAGGACGCGATGGTGGCAGGCAAATAGGACGAGCTCAAGCTTTTTGAAAAAAAAAATCGATTTAATTATATACTAAATAATTTAATTTGTTCAAACTAATGGGATAAATAATCTATTCATAAATAATTAATCAAGTTATAAATCTACAATTCATTTTCATTTATAAATAAGATTTTATCTCATTATAGATTTATAACTAAGCTGATAAATCTCATACATATCACATAAGAATAGTTCTAGTGCACCTGACTTTCCTCTATTTGGTTAAAATTATCGTAACTATATCTTATCGTTAATCTCTAACCTTACTCTGTTCTAAATGGTATGACATATGATTTATGTGTAAGGCTAAGAACATTTTTAAGTAGTCCTCCTATAAGGTGAGGTAACTACTTGGCTTTTGCTTCCAAAATAATTGCATACGCAGACATTGGTAGTGTATCACAGATCACGGACATTGTTAGTGCGCATTCAATCAATAATAGTGTATCACGGTCGGTGGTTGGATATCACAGAAAATAATTATGCTAACCAATCCTAGCGGTACTAGGAATGCCGATAATTGGAGCGAATAATTTACTGGAAACGTCGAGAGAAGGTTTTAGGTGATCACAATGCACCGAAGGAGGGATTTTTTGATATATCGATAAAGATTAAGAAGATTTAGATAAGGATTTGGATTTTATCTTTAGCCAAAGTTGGGAGGTTTGGATTGCAACTAACTCAAAAAGATAAAGGCTTGAACGTGATTAGATATAAATATGTCTTGTCATTGAAGATGAGAATTGGGTATCCTTGGTGATAAAGATGTTTAATGGACAGATAAGGATGCTAACGCTGAAGAGAAATTCTATATAAGGGGATGTCGTTTTGTGTAAAAAATAGAGGATAAAGGAAAGAAAAAGAAAAACAATATTGGACGGTTAAGAGACGGTACAAAAGACAAGAGAAGGAAGAAGAAGTTAAATTAGAAAAAGAAACGCTTTCGCCAAAAGAGTTTTTCTTTATTTTGATTTAGTTTCTTTGTAATTAAATTATATCTTTCATATCACATATGAATTTTTTAAGTTTTATCAAATATTTCATGGAGTAAATTCCTTTCTAGGATTTTCAATAAAACTTAGTGCATAACTTAATAAAGGTTATTAATTTTTATTCATCTGATTGTATTTTAGATAATTTATTTTATCCTATTCTTAATGCTAGCATTAGAATTGCCCACTATTATTAAATCTAAATATTTGATCTTGTCTAAAGATAGACAGATTAGATTTGTCATTTAATAAAATAGATTTTGTTCATTTATTTTGAGTGATTTACATATAAGATAAAGATATACTCATATGTCTTAGGTAAATATTAATGGCAGAACTTAATATATCATTTTGCATATACAATTTCATATAAACATAAAAATTGGATGTAAGTGGTTAGTTTATGTTAAATCGAGAGATTATCATGAGTAATTAAATCTCATGGTTAATGATGAAAATATGTAATTCAAAAGTAAAAATTATAACTTTAATCGTATAAAGTAGTAGGTATGTTTATCGTCTTAAAATTAATATCATTTAAATACTATATATTAGATTAGTTTAATATTATTTTATAACTAAATCAATCTTTAAATTTATTTTTAATTAAGTATAATTAAATAAATACATTTTAATAATTTAAAAGTTTTATTACTAATTCTGTGTGAGACGATATTTTTTTATCACTATTTTTAATTCAGCCCGTACACTTATATTATAATTTTTACGTCAGCACCTCAAAAAATACCAATATTTCTTCTTATCTCCTCCTCGAGCTCCCAAGTCGACTCCTCGTAATCATGTCAAAACCCACTGTACACGAACAAGTAGCACCCCTTTATTTCTTAGGGTCTTTTCACGTCAGTCAACGATGCATACGACACTCTCCTCTTTGGACTCAGCTTGGTTGGAGCACCGAATTTCATGCTCCGTTTGGTCGGCAAGACTTTGAGAAAGACATGATTACTGACCTCGAAGCAAAGCTCCCTAAAGCACTAATCAGCGTATGACTTCTGATGGTCATGAGCAGCCTTCATCTTTTGCCGATGGAATTTTTTATGGTAATGTTTAGATCATTAAAATTAGTTTTATATCTAATAATTATTAAAATATAATTTCTTATATTAATAAGAATGTGCCTATAAATTTTAATGTAGAATTATTTTTAAAGATGACTTAAACATGTATGTTTGTACTCGGTCAGATCACTAGAAGGCTAAAAGTCTATTTAACACAACAGAGAGCACCTATTGGTCACGAATATTCTCCAATATATAAGGTGTCAATAAACCAAATGTATCACAAAAATCTAGACTAATAATACTTCAACCACCTTATCTATCTGCATACATGTGGTTGTCAAGTAAACAAAATGTGCAGCTTGGCCATGCAACAAAAAATCCAAAGTGACGCCACTGCCATTGCAAAAAGTTTCTGATCTCAAACTGAGATAGGAACTTTGCATCTTGTGATAGGGGAAGCGACCGTATCACCTTCCCGAAGGTCACTTACTATACTTGTGGTTGATGACTTCTTTCCTTGTCTTATACAACTACTGGTGAACTGGTGAGCCATCCATCTATCGGCTATCGCTGGCATTTCTCTCTAATGGCTGCTGCTCTCTCATATTCATGTCACTCTCTAAATTGGGTCTGTACAAGGGGGGACCGAGACATCTGAATCTTTTTTTCTTTGTGCAAGAATCTGATCTTGACGATGACTTAAACTTGGACAAGTAAGTCTCGCCTTTGTCTAGCTCTCTTATCTCTCACTTTTGGTTATAAGTATTTAATTTAGGGATAATGTTTTTAAAAGCAATTATACATCTTAAAACGCATCGAATAAGTGATAGTCTGCTAATGTAGGATTAAACTAACGAATAGATCGAGGAGGTTGCCGGTGCTAACTCCTAAGATGTCATGTGGGTACGTCCATCTGAAGTTAGAAAGAACAAAGAAAACCTGGCCCAAGAATATATATATTGTGAGCTGTTCCATGCCTTGATATGAGGAAAAAGCAGGGTACGGCCTCCACAGTTACATAGACACGAACGAAAATTTAATCAAATTGACGAGCTACATTTCCACTTATCAGCATCTTTATCGTTGTCTTTTCATGAAGTTGAGACCAAAATAGCTGTAACATGTATTTTTTTTACCAGCACTGGCATTGATATGACACATGGTCTGTTTGTACATATGATCTCAAATTAACTTTGCATGGGCTATCTATATGTAGATATGTTGACGGCCCCGTCTTCACGTGAGATTGTGTGTGAATGATCAAATTCGACAATAATTGATGGTGTACGTACAAGTGGGGTGCACGTCTGCTTCTTAAGTTGGGGACATGTACAATCATGTCATTATAAAATGAAATCCATGATCAAATAAAAAGTTCGGTCTAGATTCATGATGTTCACTTGCACCGATATCTAATCGGGTAGTTTTTTATTTGGGGTACTCAATGTCATGTCTATAATATTATCATCAATAGTACTAATACTACGCAAACATGATTTCTGAGACCCTAAAAAATAATGGAGAAGTTTTGGAGTTACCTTTTTATTCAAGTTGTTAATCAACTTTGTAAATTTTAAGAAAAGAATTATATTGCATGTGTTATGCTTTTATCTTCTAATTAATTATAAGACGGGCATTCCATCATTAATGCTTATTAAATATAGTAAGAGGAGCCCATAAAGGCATGAATATATTGAGTTGAATTTGACAATCAATATTACGATATATGATGCATGAATATATGACCACCACTTCTATTGTTCCAAAGGCTTGAATAAACGACCAAAGAGTGTTGCTTTCGGGTGTCCAAGCTTGTATGCGGCGGGCGAGGTCGGAATGCGGGACTATAGACCATAGTCCACAGCATGGAGCGTGACATGCAATGTAACATGTTCTATTACTCACAATTTGATAGAAAAGAGTGTGCAACTTGTGACAACGCTAAGTTTAGCTCTACATGATTTTCCACTCCTCACGCCTCATGTCATGCGACATATGCCTCCCCCGGGGACCAAAACTCAGATCGAAAGAGACATAAACCGTCAAACGAAAATGACCTGTTCTGTGATATGCAATGGCGATTTTAGGAGATGATTACGTTTAGTTCGAATTGAATCAAACAAAAATATAAAAATAAGCTTAAAAACGTATTAAGAGCTTTGTAAAAAAATTTCTATACACCTTATAATAAACATTTTTTTCTAAGATTAAAAATGTTTTACTAAAGTGTGGGTCGTCGTGATAAAGTTACAAGCATGGCCAAGTCTGGTAGTGTATGAATGTCCGGAGTCGTATAGGTATGGTTGGAGTTGCTCGGCCATGGACATGCTGGGAGAAAGCTAATGCCTGGGAAGACAAGACAGCGCGTATCTCGCGATACACTTTGGGAGATTTGGTGGCATCTTCCCATTGGATATTCGCATCGTTGAGAGGACGCACCACTTATCACCCTCTTAGCTACCCACTTAGCCTGCTCACTTTACCAAACACGAATAACATTTTGCCATGCATTCTGCAATCTGTACTTCTTCTCCAGAGGCGTGGTACTGTCCGCCTCTGCAACTGTGACTCATTTACATTACACCTTCAACCTACCACCACTTTCCAGATGACCAAGTTGAACAGAGAGATTTAGATTCCAAGGCAGATGTTGATTAAAGCTTGGATTAATTTTAATGTTTGATGATTTACTAATTTCAGAGTTTATTAATTAAGCATCTGAGGCAGCGGTGGGAGCCTAACTCAAAATTGTCGAAGTTCCAATTTGGAGTAGAAATGGGAAAGTGTCGGGTGGAGGCAATAATGTTATTATAAACAGTTATAGCAGAGTCTGCAATCCACACATGGCATGTACGTATATTATCTTTTCTCTATGGCAAGGCTGGTGTTGTCTTTCTGTTCTTATCATTTCTTCTCTTTCTTCCTCTTCTCTGAAGGCTATGATCAAAACAGAACAAAAGCATCAAAGTCATTCAAGGAAAGAAAGAGGATCTACAACCATGAAGCATATATCCATTGCTTTCTGTTAACTATGAAGCATATATCTACAACATCAACACCTCTCAGGCAAAGTGAAAATTACATGCACTCACATTGTCTCTCTTTTGTATTGATAGAGGAAGGATCATCACTACTCACTACCCTTTATCATTCACAAAACAAGAAAGGGAAAAAAAAAAAGAATCTTATATGCATAGGACTATCCGAAGAGCTTCCATCATCGGAAAACAGAGAGTGGGGGAAGAAGCAAAACCAAGTAGGGGCGTCCAAACTAAGTCTCCGTCACTCCTTGCACATATCTGCATGTCAGAAACCTCTGTTTTCATCTACTTTTTGAAGACCAGACCTCAACAACAAGCTCTTGTATAGAAATCGGCAAGTGAGATCTACAAGAGAATCTGTGTCCCCAAAGCTCGCGATCCATGGATGTCCTGCTCAATATCATGAACCACACACCAATTACAGCGTTGAAAAACATAACATGTTTCATGCATACAAATCAAAATCGATTGATCTGATCTGATATTGTTAAATTGTTTTTTTTTTCTACAATTCAAGAAAATAGATTTTGGGTAAGAGGAGCTTACTCAAGACTTGCTCGGCCGACAACCTCTTGTGAGCATCCTTGCACATCATCTTCCCCATCAAATCCTTGGCCTCGGCCGACACGGAGTGGAAGATCTTGGCCGGGAACCTCAGACTCCCCCTCATCACTGCCTCGAACACCTCCCCCGCCGACTCGCCGGTGAACGGGGGCACCCCGGCTAGCATCACGTACAGAACCACGCCGGCGCTCCACACGTCCACCTTCTCGTTGTACAGCCTCCCGAGCAGCACCTCGGGGGCGACGTAGTAGGGCGTGCCGACCACGCCGGCCATGGGGCGACCCAGGAGCTCGGCGGAGCCGAAGTCGGCGAGCTTGAGCCGGCCGCGGGCGTCGAAGAGGACGTTCTCCGGCTTGACATCGCGGTGGGCAACGCCGAGGCGGTGGCAGTGAGCGATGGCTCGCATGAGCGGGGCCATGACGGCGGCGGCCTCGGACTCGGTGAATGGGCCGCGGGAGACGATGCGGTCGAAGAGGTCGGGGGCGGGGCAGAGGTCGACGACGAGGTGGAGGTATTCGTCGTCCTCGAAGACGGCGTGGAGGTGGAGGAGGTGTTGGGCGGCCGGCGAGGGGGAGGAGGATAGGCGGGTCATGATCTTCGGCTCCATGTCGAGGCAGTGGAGGTCAAGCGGGTCGGGGGAGGCAAGGAGGCGGCGCTTGTCGATGGACTTGACGGCGGCGACCCCTTCTCTGGAATCGGCACCGCGGTGGCGGCAATGGTAGACGGCGGCGAAGCGGCCGCGGCCGAGCTCGTTGCCGACGTCGTACTCGCGGCGCAGTGCTTCGGACATATCTTGGGTGCGGGTCGACGGGGCTCGGGTTGGGTTATATATAGATAGATGGGGGGTGTGGGCCGAATATTCTCTGTTTTCGTGCGGGTTGATCTTGGCCGTACGCGTGTGTTTATCGATTTGTGGGGTCGTATGTGGGACCTGGTGGAGGTACGGATGTCGGACTAGGGTACAGCAGGGTCGCGTTTTAGGGGAAACGGTTTAGATGTGTTTTGGCTGTTGATTGGTTTGTCTGGGGGACCCACTTGGGCTAATGCTGAGGATTTGATTTGATTTTTTTTTATAATGAGTTTTATTTGTGTGCTAGTTTTTTATTTTGTGAATCACTCAAATCCTAATTTTGGTTAAAATAAATTCTATTTTAAAATTTAATTTTTTATTTTATTAAGCGTAGAGTTATTCTAACAAATATAGAACTGGTTTTATTTGATTGTAAAAAGTGTAGAATTAATTTTATTTGATTTTATTAAATTTAGATCGAAATTGATTGATTTACTAATTATTATTATAATTATATATAATCACAAGCCTTTACTAGTCATCAAGCTAATCACATTAGGCAAAACTTGAAGGTCTTTTATAAATCTTGAGTGTGAGTTTTGGAAACCTTGGTTGTGGTCTATGACTCCTTCCTTTGCGAGTCCTCAGTCTGTTTAATAAAATTTAAGTTGATTCTATCCGTTGCTATAAGGCACAAATCTCTATATTTCATTTCCTTCAAAATAAGTTATTTACTTTTTTATATTTTAATATTGTAGGGAATAAATTATAGATTGTATAATATCAGGGTTACATATAAATATGAACATTATTTTAAAATAAATGTAGTTATCCATTTAAATCACAAGGTTATATTATTTTGATCCATACAATGAAATATTTTAAAAAATATACAAGAAAAACAAGAGATTCATACGCTATTACAGTAGATAAGATCCATTTATGTTTTAAGCAGATTGAAAATTCAATCGTAAATAGGGAGAGTCCAAGACCACAACCTAGATGTACAAAACTATTACATAAAAGGTCTCTATTTACAAGATATAGGTCTATGAATCAATGGCACTTATAAATGTTGATTTAATATATCTAATGGATACAATCTTATTTGTAAGTTATCTTACAATTATGATATAGTAGGCAAGGTATCGCGTAGATCTTAATGAACTATAATTTTGTCGATAAATTTTTATTGACCGATGATTTCATATTCTATGATTTTAAAAGTAAACTCTAATTAAATAAGATAGAGTATTATATATATATATATATATATATATATATATATATATATATATATA
>JAVDBV010003607.1:0-13489 GCA_032619315.1 Piper longum
ATATATATATATATATATATATATATATATATATATATATATATAAAACTTTTGTGGTGTATGTTTTACCTTCCATACCCTATAATTTGCATGTATGGGGGTAAAAAGTGAAGAAATGTGGCAACTTTCAGCATTATAGTGACATAAGGCCCCTTTGTCCAATTTTTACTCTCTAACCTTGTAAGATCTGTGATTCATAGGATGTCATTTTGTTCATAGTGATGTTAGGAGTTTGTGGTAAAGTTTTAAGCCTAATATACTCATTAAATAATCATAAACAACACCCCTAAGTGCACCTTATGTTTCATGTTTTGTTTGTGAATGTGAGCATGATTTGTGATTATGTTCTATGGTTAGCCACCAATTTTAACTAATAAAACATGGTAAAAATATAGGATATTTAAATAAGTGTCTACTTGAAATATATAAAATTTTGGAATGGGAAAAAATCATCTATGTATGTTTTGGAGGTGATTGTAATATGGAGGATGAAAATCCTTATTTTTTTAACTCTGATTGTAAATTACCTTAAAAAAGGTTTATGGCGTTTGATTTGAGTGAAACTTAATCCACTCCTTATCCTATGTCTTAGTAACACTGTAGCCAATTTTGGGGTCATTTGGGTAAGTTTCCAATTTTATTTGTGAATTTTGAATTTCTTAGTGTCCAGATAGCTCCAAAAATAGCTCATCTAGTGATCAAAATTGTAAAATTCACTTAGGCCTATTTATAAAGTAAATTAGGCCAAACTCTTACTGGACTCAATATCCTTGTGTTAGATAACTAGGCTCATTTACCCAAACCTATTTGGCGTTCTCTAACCTATGAACAAACAATTACAAAATTATTGTACGGCCTAGGAGTCTGTTCCAGTACCTTCGGGCCGAGCTTAATCGTCCTTTTCCCCCTTTATTAGCCCATGGGCCAACCATGATGAAATTTACCTATTAACCTTAGAGTTCAAGGGCCAACCCATCCAAATTTCAACCTATTTGGACATTGTTAGGCCTGTTCGAAAAATCATCTAGTAAGCTCTTTCGATTAAAACCGTAGAATTGATGAAAGCCCACTAAATTAACATGAAACCAAAACCTTAATTAAGTTACTTAATAAGATTTAATACTTTATTTATGACCTAATTAAGATAATTAAGTGGTGTTTAAGTGTTGAGTTTGTGTGGAGGCTTTTCCTCATATTGCGTGCCGATATAACTTGATTCTTATTTGGTTCCATCTTCGTGCTAGGTATCGCGGGTGAGCTCACCGACTAAAATACAGAGGTCTACTCATTTAAGTCCGTAGGACTCTCCCTTTGGTTCATCTCTGTTTGATTCCATGCTTGTCGAGTTTAACCGCATTTTAGACATAGGACAACATCGGCGTTGTTTATCGGATCCCTCCAATATTAGGGCATTTAGTTGTGTTTTCTACACATATTTAATAAAACTTCAAGGTTGAGACCCCTTGATAGTTTTCAAAAGATAAGATCCAGAAACTAAGTATTAAATTCTCTTCCAAACCTATATGTATAAATATGAGGGTTTATAACTTTAATGAGTAAGAGTATGTACGGGATACATAGACTACACTTTACTCATTCAAACCTTGAAATAGTGCAGAGTATAAGGGTACTTCGTAATGCAACATATTTCTAAAATTTGTAGCACTAGCTTTGTAGTTCATTTTGCTACTTGAGTACCGTAGCAAATGTAATATAGAGAATGTGAGGGCATAAGTATTGTGTGTATGAAACTGAATATTAGTCATGTGTATGCATCGACACTCTTTTAAGTATGTTTGCTTATCGCTCAGTGTGAGGCAATTCTGAAGTTTATTAAATTTCCAGTGGGTAATGGAATATTTTTTTGCTAGCTTGATGTTTTACCAGTTGTTATTAAGATTGGTAATCAAATTTATTTGATTACAACGTAGTTTTATATTATATGTAGGTGAGTTTCCTTGGTGTTGGCAGACTTAGGTGCATAGATTAGCCGGCTCAGTGGCGGTGGTAATGAGGGCCATGTGTTATGTTGTGTGTTTTGGACTATATATTTTGTGGATAACTATATGTCAGGCATGTGCTCTAACTATGTGAATCTTATGTGATTTAGATGTATGTCATGATGGTTGTGCTAGCATATTTTATCCTTATATTATTACATTTTAATATGGAATTACAATACTTTGGGGCAAGGCTAACCATTGTCTATAGGGTATATAAGCCCAATAATCTTGAAACATGATAAGGAGCTAAATCAGGTATACGAAACGTAGTTGGTTGCAACTATTTGTGTGTTAGACTAGCGTGGGTGGAAGAGTTTACGATTCACACTAGTTGAAGACTCTCGTGAAGTCCGAGTATTAGGGATTGATGCCCTGATACATGATGATGTTGTGTAATTTCTCTTACGCTTTAAGTATTATTTGTGTAGGGTATGTGGAACAGTTAACAGTGACCTTTTTTTAAAAGCTTGCATCACCTAAGTCAATCACTTAAACTAAGTAGTAAAAATATAATGTACACAAGAACATGCAACTTCAAAAATGTAGCGTGGGTGCACTTCTTCTATAGTTGGGAGTGATCATCATATTTTTAAAGCCATCGCTCATAATTACAGGGGAGGTCTGCCTCTGTTATGGCTAAGGGTGTCCATATAGGATTTATTTAAGTTTAAGATTTGCCTTTATTATATGAACTCTACACACATTATATGAAAACCAAGCCTGATGTTCGTCTTAAGCCTCCACGAAGGATGAGATCCACTTCCGTAAACTCTATAAATGATAGCCCAACGAGTAGCTTTCAAATTATAATATCACGATTTGGTTTATCCTTTTAGGCCGAATTGGGGTGTTACATGGTTAGTCGTACTTTTGATTGTTAGTAATTTCACTTTTTTAGTCACACATGAAGATAATAATTAGAAAGCTCTCATTTGTTCAACATTAAGACAATACGAAGAATGTTCAAAGGGCCATTTAAATGTATTATTTTTTCGCGATTAAGAACCCTCAATGATGAGATCCTTTGTATTATTTTAAAAAATTCAGATCCATTTCAAGTTGCCTTAAAGTTTATTTTACATATTTCCCTTCCCAGCTTTATGAATATAATTTTCTTGAATTTTCTTTTGAGTAGAGAGATGGGGAAACCTACTTGCACATACTATGAGAAGGCACATGCGTAAGTTGCAATAGGCTATGGATTGGTGAGAGGGTAGCTCTATTTCCAAGGGATCCTAATAATTCTATGTCTTGAGCTTCCTTACACCTGGAGAGATATGGAGTAGATAGGTATTGTTATGTACAACATATGTCTAGATCTGTGGTATCAAAAAGTACTAATAGTGATTACCTTAGAGTACTTGTGTTTAAGGCTAGGAGAAATATAAAGGTTTGAAGAGGGCTTAAGATACTAGTTTTCCCGAGAATGAGACTTTTAAGTATCAGTCAGTTCGGGATGCCATATAGTCTATAACTTAATGGTTCCTTAGTAGTTACCCTTTGAACATTCGGTTGAAGTTATATGATTGTTTACTTTACATGGGAGTTAGCTCTCATTTGCCAATTTGATATTTAGTTATTTTTGAACCGGTAATACCTGTTGCTAACATTTTTCTATTATCGATGTAAGTAAAGATTAGAAGTATGCCAACCTTGGCAAATGAGCAATGATTCCTATTTGACACACATACTTGACACAACGTTATATTATTTGTTTTGTGGTTTTGTTATGATGCATTATTTTGTGATGTGTTTGGTATTAGACTATAAATGTTTGAGATATCTTGAGATTGATTTAGTAGTTACAATGGATGTGATCAATATTAGGGTTGAGACCTAGTTTATAAGACTTATTTTGTCATCCATGATCTTTTTGTGCGATGAAAAATCATACATTGTTATTATTATTGTTAAACATATTGGCTCCTTAATGTATTTTTAAGGAAACTCTATCCTTTTTATTTATTTATTTTTTAATTTTATTGTAATTTGATCATTTTGTGTGTGATTAATTATCTATCATTTGAATAGCATCCTATGCGCATCTTACGTATGTATTTATTGCAGATTTAGGTGTCATTGTCTTGAGATGCCTGAAGGGTTTAAATTCTTGCCTAGTGTATGTTCTTCCAGCACAACACTGCAATAAGTGTGGAAAAAGTGTGAAGAAAGTGAGATTTTTTTCTAAGATTTTTTATTAAGGATAGAAAAAATCATTTTTAAGTGAATATTTATGTTTGAAAACAGGAATTTCTGATGTGCTAAGTTAAATATTAAAAATGACATTTTGCACGTACGATTGAGTGCTATGCGTCGAAATCCTCGATGTATTTTGTGGATCTCACTCTCTCCACAACTATGTAGACGTTGAAATCTTGAAGAGGTAGAATCAATGGGGTCTCATAAATGCATTTTTTGGTCATTGTATTTAAGGCACTTAAAGGCCGATCTTAGATACATACAAAGAAAAATAGAAGGCAAATGACATTGCAGGCGAGGTTGGTGGCACAAACCAATAATTATTAGGAACACCACTAAACTTTGACACAGACGGGAGAAAGAAAAAAAAATTAAAAAGGGCTAAAATGGGAAAAATTATTAGCTTGTGTGCGTGTGCGGCTCAGTTTCTAATAATTATTCGCCTAATTAATTTTGGACTAAATTATCACATAAAAAGCAATCAAAATATTTAAAAAGCAGGAAATTTTTATTATATTTTTATCCAACCCTATCCTCTAGAAAACACCTATTTCATATAGGCCACGGTTTTTTTAAAAATTTCACTATAAACACAATTAAAAGAACACAAATAAACACCTTTTAACAATTAAGTAAAAAACTAACATTATACCACAAGCATGTTCCAATCCTAAATTAAATGCGCAATAACAAATATAATAGTTATTATTTATTTTTGGCATTATGCACCATAGGATTTTGTTTATTATTTTTGATTATGTCATTAGTACACGAATTACCTTGATCGCATTGGACTTATATATTAGGATTACTATTTTTCATCGATCATAATCAATTATTAAATTTGATTATAAATATAAACTAGTTGGTAACTTGTGCAATACACAATTAAAGGATTTAAAAGAAATCTTAATTATAATAGAAATCAAAACAAATTTAAATTATAATAGAATTCAAAAAATCTTAATTATAATAAAGAATATTAAAAAGTTTGAAAACAAATCTTAATTATAATAAAATATAAAAATTTTAATAATAAAAAATAAATAATAATATTGTAAAATAATTAGAGGAGAACCAAATTAAAAGTCATAAATTTTATATATTAATATAAAAAATAATATTATAAAATAATTTAAAAACACGCGAATACGTTACATAACAGTATTAAAAGTTTTTCGTTTTCTATATTAATATTAGTATTAGTATAAAATAATTCAAATTAAACCGTCCCTGAGTGACCCCACCGGCCCAACCCAATCACACAAACCAAGTGGGCCACCCTAATCACACAACTACTAAACCGGCGATCGCTCCGGTCACGTACGTATCGAACGTACGTGTGTCGATACGTATCCACTTCTCGAGATCGTACACGAACTACCCTTATTGTCGGTCTCTCGAGTTCTCCACGTTGCGATCCATGGAGGTCTGAGCAGGTTGTTACCAACACACTCGCCCCAAGACGACGACGAAGGAGAAGAAAGACTCCTCCTTTGGCGAAGAGCGATGGCGCTCTGCAAGATGGCCGTCTTTCTGATGCTTTTCTCGCTGGTTTCGGTGGTCCTTCGCGCCGACGATGCGGTATTATATGAGACGAGCGGCGGCGGTTCTGATTCCTCCCTGCAGGCCGAATTGGAGGAGCTCAAGTCGAAAGTCTCCGTTTTAGGTCTGTTTTATCTAATCTTATGACTGTTTGTTCTGGTTTTGTTTGTGGTCGGATTGTGTTTGGTTGGGTGATTTGTGGGGTTATGCGGGGTTCGAATGGATGGTGCGATATCGGGTATTTGATGCCTGTATGCGGCGATGGCGTGTGTTTTGCGGAGTAATGCTTGTTTGCGTAATTGGTTTTTCTGGATTTGGTTTGGGATGTTTGAAGATGAAATATTTGCAAATTCTGGATATTGTTGAATTTTTACCCGTATGTTTCTTATGATTGGGGTTTTCGAGTGGGTGATGTTAACATCGTGTTGATGGTAGAGAAAATACTATTGCATCCTGCTGTTTTTGTGTTGCTCAAAATAGATTTTTGTTTGTCTTAAATGGATCATTCATTTTATGTTGTGTTGTTTGGCTATTTGAAGAAAAATCGATCGAGTATGGCGAGAGGGAATTGAAAAGCAAGGTTGAGCGCATTGGGCAGCTGGAAAGTATCATACAGGAGAGGTCAGATGGTATTGCCTCATTGCAGCAAGAGATAGAGGCCCTTCAGGTTCTAATTTGGAATTCAATGATGTCACGACGGCACTTACACCCCTGTCAATTACTATATAAACGTTATGGTTTATAATTGCTGATTTTTAATGGTCGGTTCTTGTACAGAAAAAGGGGACTGTTGCTGCTGAGGAGCAGGTTGGGAAAGCTTATGCACGGACTAGAGAGCTTGAGAAGCAGGTGAGAAGAGCTCGTTGTGGGGAAAAAATTACGCCCTTTCCTTTCTCACCAACTTCCTTTGACAGGTTGAGCAACTGAGCAAGGAAGTAGAAGCGCATTCTAGTAAGGAATATGTTCTTCAAACCAGAGCAAATGAAGCTGATAAAAAGGTTTCGGAGTTGAGCGCTAAGCTAGAGAAAGTAAGCCTCTTGACAGTTCCGAGGATATGCACTTTTTTTCTTTTTTCTTTTTTTAACTTTAGTCACCTATCTTACTTGTTCACGGGCACACGAAAACACGCACAATTATGCGTGTCAACTATCATGAAGGTGGACCCAAATCTTTGTATTTTTGGGTTCAGCTGATTTTGTGGCTGTGAAATGTCAGTTCAATAGGTGCTGAAGTTACATGGCCCATTTATTAAAAACGATATGCTAATACTCATGAAGAAAACTTCTTGTGAAAAAAAGTTCTGGTGGTACTCCTTTCTTTACCCTCATAACTCAGAACCTCATGTGCCCATGATGTCTTTTTGTTTTCATAAGATAAATTTGGAACTAAGTCCGTGTGAAGAGGAATTTTGTAGGGAATAATCAGTCACTTTCATTTTTTGTACAATGCATGTCGCAAATGGAACTTGTTATCAAATTTGTTATCAGGCATTTCAATTTAAGTTACAATGTTTAGGACTTAAATTTAATTTCTTTATGGATCATCTTCTTGAACACATGCCTGTAATGGTTATAATATTTCATTAGATACAATCATACATTTGGAACTAGACTGAGGCAGCTTCTTAAAACACTTAATTTGTGTTTTCATTTAGCTCGAAAAAGTCAATGAAGAGCAAAAGACCCGCATTCGTATTACTGAACGTGCTCTTCAATCAGCAGAGGTATGTTTTTGTTGTTGAGATAATGTTGATTTGCTTGGGCATAGTTGATATTTTAGCATGTAAGTTTTTTAACATTAGTCTCTTTTCTTTGTTGATAGGAAGAGATGATGAAAGCCAAATTAGAGGCTAAATCCAAGGCTGGTGAATTAAGGAATGTAAGGAGCGGTTTATCTTTTTATGATGAACTTATTGTGGATGACAAAACTTGTACTGTTCTCATCCTGATGATTTTGGACTTGAATGTCTCATGTACTTGCAATCTGTCTGTGGGTTGTTTGTGAACTTTGGATTTTAACTCGGTCTTTTCTTTGTGAAGAAATCTAATGGATTTGTATGATGATTTTATACCATTGAGCTGCTGATGATTAACTTTGCGCATGTATCTTGGAAGCATGTGTTTGCATCGTTTCCATCATAATGGACCTCTTATATATCAGGAAATTATGGTCAAACTTAGCTAATGATTTAGATTTTCTATTAGGTGATGTATGAAGAAGTATTTTGGCATGCAATTTGCTTTATTCTCTTTATTTTGAATTAGATGCATGGGGCATGCCAACGATAGAATTGTATTAAAAATTAGGATGTGATGTATTATTTTTTAGATGCAAAAAACTTCATTCTTATTATTTTTTGTCAGATACATGGAGCATGGTTACCACCTTGGCTAGCAAGCCATGTGGTCGGGTTTCAGGTAGCTTAGACATTCATCTTTGTGAGAAAATTCCCACATGTTTGATTAATTTGGAGAATATTTTAGTGACTTGGTAATCATGAATGGCTTTTTGTGTGCAGTCTTATGCCGCACAACACTGGCATGAGCATGGTAAACCTGCAGTTGACGTTGCATTGAAAAAGGTGTGAAGATCTAAATTTCATTTCATATGACGATTTTTTGATGATTTTAAATTTATTTAGCTTAATAGGTTCCAAGTCTTTGTTAGTGAATAAGTTCTTTTTATGAGTCAGGCAGTTGAAAAATCAGAACAGATCAAGAAGTGGATAGAACCTCATTTGGATACAGTTAAAACTGTGAGTATTGGTTACAAGTCTGCTATTGTTATCTTAGCTTATCAACAACTAAGCTCCTTATCTTTTGTTTTGATACATATCTGGTCAGTAGTCAATACTTTTTTTTTTAATTCTTAGTCAAAAGGATATCTAGGCTAAATTTATGTCTTGGGATGATTTTGGTTTTGCATGTTAGGGATACTTGTCATAGAACCAAGTCAATGCTTTCTTCTCACTTTTCTCCTATCAATATCCAAAATTTTATCAGACAATATGATTATGGAACATATTATTTTGGCTTCACTTGGCATAGAACCTGGTATTAGTAGCTAATAGTTGTATCCAGACACTTATTTCATCTTTTATTTTTTCTATAAATTTTTCAGCTTTAATGTCTTTCTATCACAATGTTATGCAGAAATGGATCCCTTCCTTGAAAGAACAAATACTAACACATAAAACTTCAGCTGATCCATATATTCAGTCAGTCACTGCGAGAACCCTAGAGGCTTTTAAAACCTCAAAGAGTGTTGTGATTCCTTACCTTATCCAAGTACGTGAAAAGACTGTCCCTTGCATAAAGGTAATTGTTAGAGTCATTATATACACCCATATGCCTAGACAAATGTGGAAATACATTTTTTGCCCGTACACATGACAATTAACAATCACAGGAAGCAAAGAGGGTCTCAAAGCCCTATGTTGATCAGATTGCTGCAAGTGCAAAACCTCATGTGGAGAAAGCTCGGATTGTACTGAAGCCTTATAAGAATAAGGTTGTCCGGCATTTCAGAACCTATTGGAAATCAGTTGCAGTTTACCACCATCAGGTGCTTTATTCGTCATCTTTTTTGTTATTGTAATCTTGGTCATTCCCTGAAAAGAATGACATGGGAATATGTTATAACGTTAAGTAAAGAGGAACAACAACTGCTATTTTTAGCTGCTGCATTTGTACGCCTAGATGTATTTGTTTTACAGTGCTATTCTTTTTGAAAAATGTTGCAGGTGAAATTTGTAACTTACTGTGAGTGTAATGCTTGTTTTTTCTATATTGTTGCAGACCCAGAAAAATGTGCAAAAATACTTGAAGAAACATGAAGTAACCAAACCTATGGCTAGTAAAGAAATGGCATGGTTTACGGTATGTTACTTCATTTGTTGATTTTTTATTTTTATTTTTAAATTAGTTTAAGTATATCTCCTTCCATCCATGAATTGTCTAAAATATATCTTTTCCTGTTTTATTCTAAATTGTACTTGACGTACAGTACAATTCTTCTATCTATTTATCTCTATAAATGGTTTCTGTTTTTTTTTATGCTCTTGTACTCTCCATTGTTGTTTTCCGTGGTGAAAATAAAATATAAATTTAAGTTTGGACTCAATTCTAAAGCTTCTTTCACATATTATCATGTAGGCATCTGCTTTATTTGCTGTGCCCATCTTTTTTCTTTATACAATAGTTTCCAGCTTATTCAGGTTAGTTCTTTATTTATAGTATTTAAATATTTTATTTACATGACTTGTCAAATTATGATGTAAAGTTCATTTTTTCCCCAATTCCATATTTTGATTTTTTTCACGAATCTTTTCAATTTTGTTTTAGTAAAACTGTGCGCAAACCTGTCACAAGTGCCCATTCTGGTGATGGACATCGGAAGCGTAAGCGCAGACATGCAGAAAAGTAAATTACTTGTCTATTTTTGTATGCACAATTGTTGCGTGGATATAGGTATGTCACCTTCCGACTGAAAGCATATGTTTTGCAAGTTATTAACTTTTCCTGTTTCTTGTTTATTTCTTTTTTTATAATACTATAATGATCAGCTAAACTCCGCTAAGAAGAAGAAGACTATAATGATCAGCTGATATTATGTTTAGGCATCATTCTTCATTAGATATAATTGGTCATATAGAGTTATTGCCAAGAAAATATTGTTATGGGGTCATTGAAATTAGTCACTATTCCAAGCTTTTTGCAATAAATGTTTATTATGGTACTGGGCGTGACTGGTTTCTATTTTGTCTCCTCTATTGCTCCCTATTATTTCGTCACTATTCCAAGCTTTTTGCGATAGATGTTTATTATGGTGCTGGGCGTGACTGGTTTCTATTTTGTCTCCTCTATTGCCCCCCTATTATTACGTCATTGCCACTAGACTGTCCTTGCGATTGTCAACAATCTGTTTCAACTGTAATCGTTGCCATGTAGTTCTTTATTACCTTCCCTCTAGGCAAATTTTTGGGTTGGCATTGGTATTTTCTTAAACCGCTCCTCATGTACGATTATGCCCTCATCTTTGGTCTAAGGACTGGGAAGAGGATTTTAAAGCATTTCAATCGTCCTCTTTATTGACTGAAACCAAGATTCTACAACTTGGTGGGTTAGGATCATCCATTCAAGATATCAACTTAAATCCTATTAACTGAGACCAACTAATAAGATAGGTAAACACATTGGATAGCATCAAAGGATTGTGTGTTTACCTTTCTTAATTATTTGTTCTTAGTTGAATGATGAAGGTGATATATTCATATATTCATATTTTGATCTCTTATGTGTATTACTTTTGTCTTTTAGTCTTGAATCTTCTCTCTTTTCCTTTTCTTCTTTGTTACAATAACCCTTTCATCATTTTGTGGCAGAAAGCTGGTGTGGGACACATCGTTTAGGAACATGATATGGTTGTCAAATTGTGTATGGCAATTTGTTTTGGGATGGAAATAGGTCTTAAAGACGAAGTACAAAGCAGCTGTGAAAATACATTATTGGTTTTCTGTAGTTGTTTCATCTACCAAGCATCAGCATTGTTTTGAAGAGATACCTTTAATGTTTTGGATGGTAGAAACTTTTTGTTATGTTTAAGGGGTTTATTTTTTAAGTGTCTGCTAGTCTTTTAAGTCTTACCACGGAGTTGTTGGTACTGTGGTGACGTGAAACATATGTTTGATTAGTTACTTGGTGGGATAGCTACTTAATATTTTTGAACCGACGATGCTCTTTTATTTGTTTTTTTTTTGAATATTTATGTAGTTGAATCCAATTTATGACAATCAGGAGACTTTTGCTATGAAATCATCTAGCATGGTTCATAGTTCTGGCTATCTTCTCGGATCAACAATTGATCACTTATGGAGCCACGTATTTTTTGGTTTTACAGAAATTACTGGCTGTAGTATAAATGAAAATAAGACAAGATGACATTGCACGTTCTAGCTTCTCAGATTTCCACTTCATTCTTTTGATCAATTTTAAAAAAGAAGTAAAAAATGGGAAGCCAGTAGCCATTGATGTTCATTTAAAGATCTGAGTGATACGATATCCACATGGTCGTTAACCATGACTAAAGTCAAGCGAGCTGGTGAACAATGAAGAATAAACAGCATTGTACCTCCAGACCGAGTAAAAATGGTAGGAGGTGCTGTCCAAACGAGTAATCACAGGAGTGCTGCATTCATGGTTGTGCTCCTTTCTCATGTCAAGTTCCGGCTTCGGAAGATCAAATGTGCCTCTCTTTTTTATCCCAAGCAAGGATTGGCGTCTCTTTGCAAGGTAGGGAACGTCGCAATAGAAGCCATTTCCTTGCTGCAAGCAATTTTTATAAGTGGCTCTCGTGTTAACACTTCTTTTGGCACCAAGGCCACTTCTGAAATATGCGACCAACCACTAACTGTTCCCGTTGAATTTATAGTTCCATCTATTTCTGATTTAATATTAGCTGAAAAGAACAGAGGATGGTCTACCAGCGGAATGCTGATGTACCTTGGGGAATTTCAATGCCAATCTAGAAATGACATGCTCCTAAGTCCTCCTACAAAATGAAATATGGAATGAACTTCCTCCACGGTGAAGCTGACAGCATTTCATATAAACACAAGGATGATTTTTAACCTTATCACAATCTGATCTTGCGAGGAAGACGACCAGGGCTACTCTGCAAGCTCAGAATCTCCTTGGCAAAGGCCTGGTTACCAGTCACGAAAAGCCCGTTCAACACACGATTAAACACGAACCTCAGAGGCAAGAACCCCCTCTCCACCATCTCCAACATCAACTTCCCGGCCTCCACCATCCAGCCCCTTTCCCCGTCCCAAAGACCGCTAATCAGCACATTGTACGCATCCAAGTTGGGCAAGCAGCCTTCCTCCCCCATCTTCTCCCTAAACACCTCATACCCTCTCTCAACCTGATCATGATGTTGAAGGTCTGGACGCTGGGCACCACGGCCTCTTCACCAATCTTCATTTTATTATAGTAGTCCATGGCCTTATCGAATTTGCCCACATGACATAATCCACGGATTATGGCATTGTACGTGACCAAGTTCGGTTCGGTGCGTAGCCTCTCTCGTGCATTTCGTCGAACAGTTTGATGGCGTCCTCGACGTCATCTTTTTTGCAGGTGGCTTGGATCAGAGCATTGTAGGTGGCGACGGTGGGGAGGCAACCTTCGCCGATCATCGGGTCGAAAACCCTCTTGGCCTTGCCGACGTCTCCCGATAGGCCGAGACCATCGATGACGGTGGTATAGGAGACGACGTCCGGCTTGCAGTTGCCGCCTCTCTGCTTCATTTGCAGGAAGAACTTGTAGCCGTTCTTCACCTACCCGGCGTGGAAGAACCCTTGGAGAAGGAGGTTGTAGGTGACGATGGAAAGCTCGATGCCGGCCTCGACCATCTCTCTCAGCACTGTCATGGCCTTGGACGGGTTCTTCTCGACGCACCAGCCGTGGGCGATGGTGTTGTAGGTGATGATGTCGGTAAAGAACCTATCTTTGAAGGTGTCGAGTAGGGAGGAGACCATGGCGACTCGCCTCGGCTTGCAGAACACGTCGACCAGGGCGCGGAAGTAGGCGAGCGTCAGCGGTGCATGGAGAGGAAGGTGCGGACGGTTTCCCGGTGGTAGCAAGGCACTCGTAGAAGAGGGCGCGGGCGGAGGGGGGACAGGGGAGGCGGGCGAGGAGGGCGGCGGCGGGGGCGGGCGGCGAGGTCGAGGGCGAGGAGGG
>JAVDBV010003608.1:0-16376 GCA_032619315.1 Piper longum
TCCACCTCGAGCGGGACATCGTCCCTGCTCTATTTTTGTAGCGTGTTAGGCTTGTGGCAATCTACTACTCGATTGCCTCAACCGCCGCCGTCACGACTGTCAGTGGTGACATTTTGTTGGGGGAAGGAAGGGAAGCGATAGCAAGGCGGCCACAACAATAGCCAGCGGAGGCCGCCGGCGAGGTCACTGGCGATGGCACAACAAAACAGAGGTGGAGGGGAAGGAAAAGGCGATGACAATTTCGTAATAAAAACTTGACTTCCTCCCAACTCGAGTCGATATTATGAAATAAATTTTTAAAAAATAAAATAATTTTGTTATAAAAACTTGACTCGCTACCGACTCGAGTCAATATTACGAAATAATTTTTTAAAAAAATAATAAAAACCATAAAATAAAAACTTGACTCACTACCGACTCGAGTCAATATTACGAAATAAATTTTAAAAATTTAAAAAAAAAACCATAAAATAAAAACTTGACTCGCTCCTGACTCAAGTCAATATTATGAAATAAATTTAAAAAATAAAATAATTTGGTAATAAAAATTTGACTCACTCCCGACTCAAGTCAATATTACAAACTTGACTGCTTTCTAAATTTGTTTTATAATATTGACTCCAGTCGGGAATGAGTTAAGTTTTTATTTTATATTATTTTATTTTTAAATTTTTTTAAGAATTTATTTCATAATATTAACTTGCGGCGGGAGTGAGTCAAGTTTTTTTTACAAATTATTTTATTTTTTAAAAAAATTATTTTGTAATATTGACTCTAGTCGGGAGCGAATAATGTTTTTATTACAAAATTATTTTATTTTTAAAAAAATTATTTTGTAATATTGACTCAAGTCTGAAACAAGTAAAGTTTTTATTTTATAGTATTTTGTTTTTTTAAAAAAAATTTAAAAAATATTTTGTAATATTGATTTGAGTTAGGAGCGAGTCAAATTTTACTATAAAATTGTCATTGCTCTAATCTCTACTACACAATGTGGGAATACATGCATCACATGATAGGATCATGTACATCGGGATTTGAGCTTTCCTAGAAAAAGTTTTAATCTGGAATTGTACAGCAAAATCTAACGTCTTGCCTCAAAGTGTTTGGCTAGTATTTGTCAGTTAGTCATAGCTTGGTCTTCTCCTTGTAAAGTATGCCATTCTCATGGGGATTAAGTCTCAACTCATCCAATTCATTCAACCGTACATCAATTTCTCTTTGCATGCCTTCCATCAAAATTTAACTTTTGAATTGCCCAATATGACTTGTACTCTATCTCAAAAGGTAAGTGACATACTTTTCCAAGGACTATCCTGTAAAGGGACTTCTGATTGGTGTCTTAAAGGCTATTCTATAGGGCAATAATGCATCATCCAATTTGATTGACCAGTCTTTCCTTGATAGACTCACAACTTTTTCCAAACTCCTCTTGATTTCTCTGTTAGAAATTTTGGTTTGTCTACTTGTTTGATGATAATATATTGTTGCAACCTTGTGTTTAGATTCATATTTGGCCAATAAAATCTCAAAAACTTTGTTGCATAAGTCTGACCCTTCGCCACTGATGATAGCTCTTGAGGTGTCAAATTTTGTGAAGATATTTTTTTTCAAGAATTTTATCAATGCCTTGACATCATTGGTTGGGAATGTTTGACCCTCCACCCATTTGGAAGCATATTCAACTGCCAAAAGAATCTACAAGTTATCTTGGATGGCATAAATGGTTCCATGAAGTTTATATCCCAGACGTTAAAGAGCTCAACTTTAAGGATTCAATGCAAGGGTATCTCTTGCCTTCTTGATATGTTCCCACCTCTTTGGCATCTTTCACATTATTTTACAAAAGAGTTAGAATCTTTAAATAGAGTGGACCAATAGAAACCTGACTACAACACTTTCATAGTCATTCTCTGGCTTCTAAAGTGGCCTCCATTGTCTGATGAATGATAGTGGTAAAAATGTTAGGCATCTCTTTTTCGGTGACACATTTTCTTATTATTTGGTCATTGCATGACTTGAACATATATAGTTCATCACAGTAGTAGTATTTTACTTCATTCAGAAATTTCCTCTTCAATTGGGAGACAATATCCTTGGGAAAGGCTTGGGCAATAATAAAATTCACAATATCTACAAACTATGAAAAGTTAGATGTCCTTACCAAGAAAAATTGTTCATTCAGGAAGCCTTCTTGAATTGGTAATATGTTGGCTTCATTCTCATCAGTTACCGGTCTAGACAATTGGTTGGCTACTACATTCTCAGAACACTTTTTGTTTCTTACTTCTAGATCAAATTCCTGCCATAGTAATACCCATATGATGAGCATTGGCTGACCTCTTTATTTTCCAATAGGTACTTTAAAATTGAGTGATCTATGGTACCCATCAAGTTAGTCCTAAATTTATCCAGTACATACACTACAACCGATAATTTCTTCTTTGTACTACTGTAATTTACTTGACTCTCATTCAGCGTCTTGCTTACATAATAGATGGTACGAAAGACCTTGTCGATCAACCGGCCTAAAATTGCAAAAATAACAGCCACCGGCATCGTACATTAACTCAAAAGGTAATGACCAGCCACGTGAAGCAATGATGGGAACAAAAATAAGGCTCTCCTTCATTCTATTAAATGCTTCAAGTTAAGCTTCATCAAAATTGAAAGCTATATCTTTTCCCAAAAAATTACAAAGTGGTTTTGTAATTTTTGAAAAGTCTTTTATAAACTTTCTGTAAAATCTAGCATGTTCTAGGAAGCTCTTTACTCCTTTGACATTGGTTGATGGTGGCAACTTTTTAACTACTTCTACTTTTGTTTGGTCTACCTCTAGGCCTTTACTTGAGACTCTATGTCCTAGCACAATTCCTTTAGTTATCATGAACTAACATTTCTCCCAACTCAACACTAGGTTGGTACATTCACATCTCTTCAAAACTCTGCTAAAGTCTCAAAGCATTGGTCAAAGGTATTTCCAAATACCAAAAAATTGTCCATAAAGATTTTCATTCCATTCTCCAACATGACTGAAAAGATGGACATCATACATCTTTGAAATATTTTTGGTACATTACACATTCCAAAGGGCATCCTTCTGAAGGCAAATATTATATATGGGCATGTATGTGAATGTGGTCTTCTCCTTACCTTAATCTGATTATATCTAGAGTAGCCATCTAGGAAATAATAGCATTCTTGTCTAGCTATCCAATCAAGTATTTAGTCAATGAATGGTAGAGGGAAATGGTTCTTCCTTGTTGCTTTATTCAACTTTATGTAGTCTATAGATACTCTCCATTAGGTGATTGTACTCAAAGGAATTGGCTCATTGTTTTGATTAGGCACAACAACTATTTCTCCTTTCTTTGGAACACATTGGACAGTGTTGACCCATGAAGTATCAATAATTGGATTGATAATTCCAACATCTAACCACTTAAGTATTTCCTTCTTTACCACCTCCTTCATTATGGGATTGAGGCGTCTTTGTTGCTCAGCAGTGGCCTTGCATCCTTCTTCAAGCAAGATCTTGTGCATACAAACATTGGGACTTATATATCTAATGTTAGAAATTGTTTATCCAATGGACTGATGATGGTCCCTTAGAACTCTCAATTACTTCTCTTCCTACAAAGATGTGAGTGATGTAGAAATAATCACAAGTGGAGCATTAGATTTTTCAAGTAATGCATAGTTAAGATCTCTTGGCATGGGCTTGCACTCTAGCTTCAAAGGGCTAGTAGTAGATGGAATGTTCATTTTCAGTTCCGCCTTAGATGTAAATAAGGGCTCCAGCTACTCGCATCTTGCACTGCTACTACTTAGTTGGTTATCTAGCCAAACTATCAACTAGGCCAGATCCTCATCTTCCTCCTATAATTTCTTGGAAGTTAGGATGTGTTTAAGAGAATCAGAGAATTGGCTTTTCTCCTAAACTTTTGTGACTACCTATTCAATGATATTGACTGCAAAACATTCATCAGTAGTCTCCTGGTATTCAATAGCTCTAAAGATATTGAACTCTACTTGTTCATCATTCAGCCTCATAATCAGTTCTCTGAGACCACATCAATCACGGTTTTTCCAGTTGCAAGAAATGGCCACCCCATTATGATTGGAACATCCTTGTCATCTTCCATGTCCAAGATTACAAAGGCAGTTGGGAAGATGAACTTGTCTAACTTCACCAAAAAGTTCTCAATTTCTCATCTTGAAAAGATGTAGCATCTTTCTGTCAACTATAGTTTCATATTAGTAGGTTTTACCTCTCCTAGCCTCAATTTCTTGTAGATGAAAAGTGATATCAAGTTGATACTAGCACCCAAATCACAAAGGGCTCTCCATAAAAAGTTTGATCCAATAGAACATGGAATAATAAACCTCCTTGGATCCTTTAGTTTTGGTGGTAGTTTCCTTTATAACACTGCACTACATTCTTCATTAATTGTCATTGTTCAAACACTTCTAGACCCTTTTTCTTAGACAAAATTTGTTTCATGAATCTTTCATAACGGGGCATCTGTTCCAATGTCTCAGTAAAAGGAAAGTTTATGGTCAACTTCCTGAAAATGTTCAAAAATTCTTGAAACTTTTGATTCATCTTGCTCCTTTGTTGCCTCTGTGGACAAGGAAGCTTTAGTATATACTTTGTTGGTTCTGGCTGAGGAATTGGTTCTTGTACTTCCACTCATCCATCTTCCTTCTGTTTGTTCATGTCTGAACATCCATTTTTATCACTTACTTCTGGCTTTTGGTTCTAGTAAGGGTCACAAAGTTCTTTTGGACTTCTTAACTCTATTGCTTTGCATTCTTTTCCTTCTTCCATTCTTGGTACTTGTGTGTCACTTAGGAGCCTTCTAGCAGAGTGATTGTTTAAAGCACTTGCCAATTGTCCCAATTGGAAACTTGTTGGGTCTACATTTATTGCTGTTGAATTTGCATAAATTGTATAAAATTTTTTTTCATTGTCATCATCTTTTCAACAAGTAATTACATCCTATTTTGTGTGTAGGCTTGAAATCCTTGTGGTGTCTAGGCTCATGCTTGATATTTCTAACCACAAGCTTGATTTTCTCCCCATCTAATACTCGGATGGCTTCTCCAACTTGGATTGTAGGTGTTGGAGTATGAATTATTTTGATTTGTGTTTTAATTGTCAATGAAGTTGGTTGTCTCAGTTTGTAATGAGCATTGTTCCCATGAATGGTCATTTCCACATAGATTATAGGATAGGACTTGTGCTGCCTGGGCATGGACCTAAGTCTTTGTCTCCATGTTCTGCATCTGTTTATTCAATGTTGTCATCTATCCTAATAGGGCATTCCCAACACATTCTTACTTGTTGTCCTATTATATATGATTCGATAATGATTAGAAGCTAGCTTCTCCACAAGTTCATATGTTTCATCATAGGTTGTAGTCATGATAGATCCTTCTACTACGGCATTAACTATTGACTTGTTTTAGTTCATCAACCCATTGTATAATGTTTAAATTTGTACCCAAGGTTGAATACCATACTAAGGACACTTCTTTAACAAGTTTTTGAATCTCTCTCATGTATCATAGAAAGATTCATTGTCCAACTAAACAAATGATGTGATCTCATTCCCAAATTGTACTATCCAGGAAGGTGGGAAAAATTCAAGCATAAATTTCCTTCTCATTTCCTCCCAAGTAGTGATTGAGTTGGATGCAAAAGAATTGAACCAAAGTCTAACTACTCCCAAGTAGTGATTGAATTGAACCAAAGTCTAACTTGAGTCTAATTGCACCTTCAATCACTTGGTACTACTTGTATCAGTCACAAATTGTTACGAAGTTTAGCAGGTGTGTATGAGGGGGGTCTTCACTGGGCAGTCCTTTGAACTGTCTAACAAATTATAGCATTTGAAATGCCACAGGTTTTAGCTCAAAGTTGTTAGCTAAAATTTGTGGTCTTACAATATTGAAATTAAAGTCTTCTAGCTATGACAGAGCTAATTCTACCAATGATCTATTGTGGTTGTCATGCTCTAGCTGGTTCTCATGCACTGGCTCCACTTGGTTACTCATGTTATGATTCACATAAGCTTGCTTCAAAAGGTTTGGTTCTACCAAGTTCTAATTATCAATGTTCTAGTTAACAAAAACTTGCTCTCCAATGTTCTGATTTCCAATTTCTATTGGTCATAGTTTGAGCCATGGCTTACCTTCGCTCTTGTCTAATCCTAGGGCAAGTTATCTTGATTTCAAGATCAGAAGAAATTAAACAAAAATTAAAAAAATATCCTAAAAAGAAATAACTATCAATAAAATAAAACAAAGCAAATCATTGACAACAGTGCAAAAAACTTGTACTATTTCAATGCATCGCGCAAGTGCACACATCATACAAGTAATAAAATCATGAGTAAGTAAAGTTCTTATAAAGATTTGATGTTCTAACAATGTTGTTGATAATAAGATTTATTATACTTAATGAACTAATTATAGAGAGTGTATGATATAGTATAAATTTACTCTAATCTGTCAAGATGAGCAAAGGTATGAAACTGAAGTAGCTAATCTAACTCAGAAAACAACGCAATGGCATGAGAATATAAAAAAATAGTCAAAGTTAACACAAATTCTCTTACTTAATTAGAAATGGATCTCGGATGCATAATTTCATTTAGTTAATAAATAAGATAGTTTATCTTATTAAATAAGTTATGCATGATTGTAGTGGGTATCCATAAAAATGAGTTTAATTGTAAAGGGTTTTTACTACTTATTACAATCTACTGTCATGGCATGAGTTCATATTCCTATACAAACAAGACTAGATTAGTGCTTTACGATCAATTCCCTTATATAGATATTTACGATTCTAATATATTTCTACAATCAGAATCATAAATAACTTTATTCAAAGACATCATTGATCTCTTTATTCCTATTGCCTAATTAAATCACTTACTCATGCAAGAGTTACCTACTCTTTTAAAGCATTAAAGCATATATGAATAATCTAACTCACAACGAGCGTATGAAGATAACATCAACAAAATATATTACATATCAATTAAGATCCATGGTGCATTAAAGATCACTATAGTCTACCTCAAGTAAGAGTGATAATACATCATGAAACTCAACAAAGAAAAAGGTTTACGCAAATCTATGATGGCTAGGCCTTGACATGAAGTTCTTTTCAATAGTATTGTCTTCCTTATAACTTGGCTTCTACACTTCTTCTCTTTAGCCTTCTATTTCCTCTTTTGATGGGCAATGTGGAACACTCTTGAATTGAAGGTAGAGAGAAGAATGGTTTTTTCTCTTCTAAAAAGCATCCTTCTCCTTTGTGTGAATGAGGGTATATATTGAGGTAAGAGTTCTTGACAATTCAGCAACTTCCTTGCAACTTCCTTCCCCACATGTTGACTCAATCATCACTCTTATTCACTCTTTGTTTCCACAATGGCTTTTGGATTTTGATAAGTTGTCTTCAAAATTCAAATTGCCCTAATTGAAGTAGCATGCAAAGCTTGGTGGTGCTAACTTCCTTGCAGACTCCTTCTCTACTAACGAACATGAAATTTTTTCTTTTAATCATTAGTATTAGGTGAGTGTGTTTCTTTCTTACTCATTAAGGTGTTTATCTAACGGCTCCTAATTGTGGGCTTGGGCTTAATAGGGAAATTCATCCTAAAGTGTAGAGCATGTGCAGAACTTGTAGATCTCTCAAAGACGTGTGCAAGAATACGTAGAGGGTTGCGGAAGTGTCTAGACTGACTGTGTGTAGGACTATTCATACAAGGATATGTCCCAACTGTTCATACAAGGATATGTACCAAAATGGGACATCTTGAGTTGATGAAAGAAGTCTAACTTCAACTTGCTAAGTGTGCATGGGCTTTCACTAATTTCCTTCAAAAGTTAGTTACTTACTTAAAATTTGCTACAAATTTACTTATATTTCTAATATTCTGTAATTTTAAAAAAAATCTTATTTTCTAATGAAAATGCTATCGAAAATAATGCTAGGGCATAGAAATGATGCATGAAAACTATTAAAATATTGACTTAATCTATGAAGTATCAGCGACCCTTGTTTTTATTTTTATTAACTTGTATGGTTTCTTTGTACGATAATGGTGTCTCGATTCCACCGAACCTTTAAATTCACGCAATGCAAAGCACCGCTGGGCAATCCCATGCCCAAGCACAATCCCGTGCCTAAACAATTCGATGAAAATGATACACTTTATGACTTAATATTTAAACATGTAGTATATTTATAGGTGTAAGATCTCCAAAATTACTTTTATATTAAATATTTATTACATAAGATCTGGTATATTGCGAAAGTTATACTTATAGATTTTCAACTTCTGTCATTTTAAAATGATGACTTAGGTCGTTTTCACTAGAGCCAAATTAGCAAGTCATTGTATCAATGCAACCCTATTCTATATTAGATAATTAAATAATTGGTTGTAAATTTTTAAAGTGGGTGAATAAAATTAATTTCACATCTAACCCATGGTAGGTAAGATCTTGTGTGTTAAATGGGGCATTTTTGTAGATTTTCATCTTAAATCATCTATTTTGAAAGGATAACTTATGCCCATTAATTTTAATTTAATTAAAATTAGTTGTCATAATAAGATTTAATTGTTATTATCATCCTTGATGGAAAAAATAAAATAAAATACAATTTTCTATCCGGACGGTATAAATTGCATCAGCAACAATAAATATAAAAAGACACACACATCACTTTTATATATTTACAATAAGGCCATGTGTAAATTTTTATTGTTCGGATCACAAACAAGTAGAAACAAGAAGTTGGCAGCATGAGGCCGGGCTTCAACTGCATCCCCATTGCTCCCTCTCTCCTATTTTTGGGCAGTCTCTGTACCTAACTTAGCAGGATTGAACTGGGGGAATGGTTTTCCTTGAAAAGAGATATGAGTAGATATAACAGAATAGACCAAATGATGACCCAAACTGATCTTATTAGATGCAAATTCATTTCTCCATTCTGGGTTTTTTTGCGAGCGTCTCCCCGGCCATTTGTACATCAAATACTTTGGGCAGACGTCGTATTCATCATCACCTTTAAGAGATGAGAGGCAAGGTGGAGAATGGGGGGGGTGCCCAGAAGCTGGTGGCAGTGGCCATTGACAAGAACAAGGCCAGCCAATATGCTTTGAAATGGGCAGTGGATAATCTGCTTGACAAGGGCCAAACCATCTTCCTCCTACACGTCGATACCAGTTCTCGCTGTGCTCCGAGTACGTCCTTCAACTTTTCATGCCGGTATTTGCATAACATATTTATGATGGGTAATGCAATATATTATGGCTTTTGCAGCAGGGAAACAAGCACAGGTTTCGGACGCCAATGGTGATGGTATTACGGAAACTTGTCGGCTTCAATTGGCTGCTCAGAACAGGGAGCTTTTCCTCCCATTTCGATGCTTCTGCACGCTCAAAGATGTATCAATTTGCTACACCAGTGTTCTTCTAAATCATAATCGAATACATCAAATTATCTCTTTTTTTCAAAGCAATCCATGATCTAACACACACGCATACACACTTTGTAATGGTTTCAGATACAGTGCAAGGATGTGGTGATTGAAGATATCGACGTGACAAAGGCGATAGCAGAGTACGTATCGAACAATGCGATCGAGAACTTGGTCATGGGCTACGCCTGCCGCTACCCATTCATCAAGTCGTTACCTCAACCGATTCTTACGTACAAAACCAATGCAAACTTCTTAATTTTCCACTGCATGCGTGCGTGCGTGCAATTAAGGTCGGCTATTTTGACAAGAAGTTCTTACAAACTGGGTATTGTTTACAGGATAATCAAGAGTTCAAATGTGCCCAACACGGTAAGCAGGTTGGCTCCAGATTTCTGCTCTGTGTATGTCATTTGCAAAGGGAAGATGCCATCATTTCGATCGGCCATCCGGTCGCCTCCTTTCGTCTCTCCCCTGCGCAAAAAGATTATCAACCAGCCTGCTCCTTCAGTAGCAGGTTGAGCAGTTTCTTTTAGCAATTTTTTTTTAGAAAAAATAAATCTTCTAAAATCATTTAACTTCGGAACGACATTCCCCCATGCTCGGAGGAGATTTCAGTGGCATCGTGGCTGCGGTTTTGTGAAAAAAATTGCAAAATTTTCGGAAATTCTTGATTCCTAGAAGTGGCCATGGCTGCCTAAATCTCGTCCCATTTAAAAAGAAATTTTGCTCTTGTTAACTTTATAACTTCCAATTACCGTTTTCCCTCAAGGTTGTCTCAACTATTAATCTTACTAATATATTAACAAATCTTGGGTCTTATTTCTTTTCCACAGATGAGCTCCCTAAAGGTAGACGCCAACTGAAACCTGAAGGAGGGTCTGAGTCAATGAAGTAAGTCGCACAAATCACACATATAATTATCTTGATATGGAAAACAAGGGGTAGAAATATAGGAGCAAAACTTGCTTGCGGCAGATATAGACGCACATAGGACGCCATTCCGTCCGATAATTACCCGGTGGAAACATAGACCAAGAAACCTGTAGTTAGAGCCGTGATTTCAATAGCTGTTTAAAAAATGCCTATACAACTCAAATTGTTAAGTAGAATAAAAATAGAAATGTTTGTATGCATTCCATTAAACAATCTTTACGTAGAAACTGTAGATGATGAACTTTATGCTCTACTCAATTTGGTGAAAAATGCAGGTCGCCGATGAACAAGAACGCAAGAGCAGCGACACCAAATGCGAGAGAGCACGGGAAGATAAGCCCAGTAGACGCAGACATATCGTTTGTGAGCTTGGCCAGGCCAAGCTGGCCAAGCGCAGGGCGGGGCTTCGTCTCCCTCTACGACCACTTGGAGTCGGCGCCCAGGCCGTCCAAGGCATCCACTAGCACAGACTACAGCAGCGGAGACAGCCTGCGGTACGAGCGCTACTCCGACGTCACACGCAGATCGCTCGATCTTCACGCCTTGAGTCGCCCTGATCCAATGTCTAGCTACATTGAGAATAAAAGATTGTCTACCTCCTCATTGCCAGTGGTAAGTCCACTCTTCATCAAAGTATGCAAAGTGAAATTTTTTGTTTGTTTGTGTCATTGGTAAAAACAAAACATTCACAGACGAATTGGAGGAGATTTTGGAGCTACCCATCAACACCAATCACGACCCCTTTTTTATGATGACATGTGAAAATTTTCATTTCGGAAGAAATTTATGAAAATTACCGAAAAGGGTGATTTCTGTAGATTTGATTGGTGGCGATGACACTGAAATCTCCTCTTCTCCTCCCAACAACGGAGATTCCGATTCTTCAAAGACTCAACATCCATTCAGCTCGCCTTAGCCTACTTGGAATAAGGTGTAGATGACGGCATGGTGTAGCATGGTAAACTTGTGATAAACCCTACCATGACAACCAATCATCATAAATGAATGTGCAAATCTTATCTATATCATGTAATTATTTGACACATTTTATTGAATTGAAAATTTTATAAAATCAATAACATGTTTCAATAAGATAAGTCCCTTGTAAACCTCCTAAACTGTACAAGAAGAAAACTTCATAATAAAAGTTTGGTTACCTTGTTGCAGGATGAGATGGAATCACAAATGAGAAGGCTAAGGTTAGAACTAAAGCAGACCATGGACATGTACACCAGTGCTTGCAAAGAAGCACTCAACGCAAAGCAGCAGGTGACATTTTCTAGCTCCATATCAATCTCTGCACACAACCCATTCTTACTTCCCTGTAACTGTTCACTAATAGAATTTTTCTTACCAGGCAAGGGAGCTGCACCAAAAGAGACTTGAAGAAGAGCATAAGCTAGAGGAGGCGTGGATGGCTAAAGAGGCAGCCAGGGCCGCAGCAGAGCAGGAGGCGGCGAAGTGCAAGGCAGCCATGGAGAGAGCAGAAGCAGCAAGTAGGATGGCTGAGAGAGAAGCTCGGAAGAGACAGTATGCCGAGTCCAAAGCTCAGAGAGAAGCAGAGGAGAAAATAAAGGCCATGGATGCTTTGGTACAAAGTGACCTCCAGTACCGGAAGTACACCGTCGACGATATTGAGCAAGCCACCAATTCCTTCTCTGAATCCCTCAAAATTGGGGAGGGGGGGTATGGGTCTGTCTACAAGTGCTACCTGGATCGAACTCCGGTCGCCATTAAAGCTATTCGCCCTGATGCAGCAGCTCAAGGAAGATTGTAGTTTCAACGAGAGGTCAACACATTCCATTTTTAAAATATATATTTCACATCAAAGATATTAAAAAATGGAGATCAGTGGAAGGCAGACCTCTCCATACCTCAACATCTATTAGATCATATTCCGTTGCCTGTTATAAGTAGCAAAACATTATATTCCTCTTTACTATCTTTTCCTGGTGTAGGTTGAGATATTGAGCTGCATGAGGCACCCCAACATGGTTCTACTCCTGGGAGCCTGTCCAGAGAATGGCTGCCTGGTCTACGAGTACATGGCCAATGGCAGCCTGGAAGATCGACTTTTCCAGCGAGGAAACACCCCCGTCCTTTCATGGAAGACGAGATTCAGAATCGCAGAAGAGGTAGGCACCGGCCTGCTCTTCCTCCACCAAACCAAGCCAGAGCCACTTGTCCACCGTGATCTCAAGCCTGCCAACATCTTGCTGGACAATAACTATGTGAGCAAGATTAGTGACGTCGGCCTCGCCCGGCTTGTCCCCGAGAACACATCAAACTCCATAAGCCAGTACAGGCTGACCTCCACTGCAGGCACCTTCTGCTACATAGACCCAGAGTACCAGCAAACCGGACGGCTAGGGATCAAATCAGACGTATATTCTCTTGGGATCATTCTGCTGCAGCTGCTAACGGGGAAGCAACCCATGGGTTTATCACATCAAATGGAGAAGGCTATGGAGGAAGGAGCGTTTGAAGAGATGCTGGACCCTTTGGTGGCTGACTGGCCGATGCAAGATGCTCTACGCCTTGCAAAGATGGCACTCAAGTGCTCCGAGCTAAGGCGCAAGGACCGCCCGGACCTCGCCACCGTGGTGCTACCAGAGCTCAATCGGCTGAGAAGTCTTGCACAAGATGGAGATGGGCAGTCACCCATCCACAGCCATGTTTCACCCCCACTAGTAATTCAAGCATTGCCACCATTAAATCCATGTTTAATGTAAAAATCAATTTAATATAGTGATTTTGGTAACTGACATGTAGCACTTCCAGGATGTCTCGATTGTACATTCAGGACATCTGCAGCTGAGAGCGGATGAACTTCGAGGTTGGGCTGGTAACAAGATTTTCCTCATTTCTCAACAAGTAGTAAAATTCCATGCCTATATCCAGTTTTGTATTGTCCTGTAAAGGCAACCATGACCGCGCACAAAATGATGCAACTAGTAGTTCCTTTTACTAACATGGGTTGGACTATTAACGACCATGCTATATAATTGTATTCACTATTCAAGATATGAAGTTCTTCCTTGTATACTTCTTCTTCCTGATATCATTCAAAGGTTTCCATAAGTGCACATGGAAAATCAATTTAAAATTGAAGGACCGTTTGGTTGGCATAAGAAGATACAAGCTATAAAATGTGTGAAATTTGCTTAGTTATAATAAATAAAGAGTTTGTTATTATGTAAATATGAGATGTAGAATCTCTTCACAAAAAAATTCTCCCTTTTCTCAAGTTTTTTCTATAAGAAATCTTTGTTGTGATAAAATTTTAAAGGGGACTACTTCGCGTCGTACTTTATCCTACCGCAAAATACTCTAAAAATGAATTTTTATTGGAATATCATTATTTTTGGCATGAATCATAGATTTTTTATTTCATTAATGCTAATCAAATGGATACTAAACAAAAATTCCTTATTTCAGATGAATGAAGAGCAAAAATAAAAACTCAACTTTTGCATTACAATGTAGTTCACTTATGCCACTCTCCTGGTCAGTTCCTCGGAGAAAACACCACTGATAATTTCTGGGGCTGCAGATTGGAAGGCAGAAGAGGGCGAAAGTCGTCAATATCAAGCAATAATGATGGCAATTTTTAAATGGAGACGGCCCTCTGAAATAGAGTAAAATCAACAGATCTTCAAATAGTTAAGTCTGCTAGACACGATTTATCAAAGACAACAATCTAAAATTTCAGATATAGAATGAGCAAAATTTGATACTGGTGTAAGTGAATTTTCAATGACAACCAAATCAATTCATCAAAGATTCTTGCCTCAGCTAATTCCATCTCATGCTTTCAAATGAAAGCAGTGTCAACCTTCCCATTTTTAAACTCCTAAAAGTTTGAAAATAAATGGGAAAAATTAATAAATACTACAGTATTAGCTTGTCTCCATTACCCATATACTCACGTGGAGAAACAACTTAAGCAAGAAATTTTGAAATAGCAAATCACAAAATAATGCAGTTAAACCTGGAACTTATGTATATAAATATTCAAAATGAGAAAGGCCTGAATCTATATGTACAAAAACACATACCTCAATATCAAGAATTAGCTTATGGCAGTCAATGGTTGTGGGTATTCCTGAAAAGAAAAGAAAAGAAAAGAAAAATATCTGTTTATACATGACACCAGGATAATGATGTTCACTAATGGGAAAGAATTCAATTTTCATCCATCTGTGGTATGGGTATCATCAAGAGCTCTCTTCATGTGTTTGATTGCTTTCTCCCTAGTCGGTGCCCAAGCAATTAACTAAATCATACACGCAAATCAATCCAGTCAAGAGAAAGTGTGCAAGAGAAAGTTGACAATGTTGCTGAGTGAACTCCTGTAAGAAACTCGAAGACCTAATGAATCTCCTTCCCCAGTAGAGAGTCATAGCTAGGAGGGACCACGTAACCAGCATAAGCATGGCTATTGTCATAGGGCTGATCTAGGGTCTTATTTTTCCCCTTATTTTTCCCATGCGGCATGTTTCCCTCCTCGGAACTACCAGCCAACAGCGCTATGCAGCCAGCGGATGCACTGCATAGCACCACTCTGGACACCACCTTCGCACACACCAGACCAAGTGCTAGGTACCACGCCCGATTGCCTGGCGCGACAAGGTACCTGCACTTGTCTCCTAGTCGCAGCACCCTACTCGGATACTTGCTCAATCACCAAGTGACACTGCTATGCGTCCCAGTGCCGGTCACCCACACAAGCTGGCACAACCTGATTTCAGGAATCACCGATCAGATTGTCGATACCAAATCCAACGCACACACAGTATTTACAGGAACTAAACCCAACCTCTATTCCACTAGTATGAATACAAGATATAAGTAATCTAAACACTTAAGACTACCAACAAGTCATGGACATGCACAACCCACGACTTGTACCTCTCGACCCTCACTCGACAAGACTTTGCAACTCTCGGACACACGCTCGAGGTTGCTGGACAGAACTGGGTGAATCGGTCCTTCAGTGGACAGCAGCTGCACCAACAGCTTATCTTGGAGTCCAGTCCTAGACTCGGAAAGGATTGCTGTAGGAAACCCCAAGGCGTCCCCTTTCCCCGACTTGATCTCACCTCTCCACAAAGGGAGACACTTACTCACACTTGTTCTATCACTCCGATTTTATCTCCTCAACTCCAAATGAGACTCCTCCTTATATAGGCATCGGCTGGACAAAAGGGGCACATCACCTTGCTGGATCCTAGCCACCCAATCTCTGATCAGTGGCTCAGCATGCACAATACCAGCAGTCACCTTAGTGATGTTCCAGCACTGCCCTTTACCATTGATCACCTCATCCACGGTCCAGGATGATTTGCCAACATCACCACAACTCTTGGATTTCCAACACATTTACTGGAAAGCCCATGGTGCATTCTAACCTGCTGGTTGACCCTCATGGTTCACCCCGGCTAGACCTGGTACTGATCCTGCACTCAAAAAGCTCCAGAACGCTCGGCACACATCACCAGCTCCAGACTCACTCGGACCCGGGTGCCCGCACATCAACCTCCACAACAGGTTAGTCTTGCCCAGTATATTGATCGATCAGTCAACTGGCACGCGTGGTGGTGCTCGCTCGGCACGCACAACTGGTTCCCAGCATCCTGCATAGTCCCCACACGCTACTGCTGCCCACATGCTCGGTCCCATCTTTTGGCACGGTTCGACCTCGCATGAGTCTGGCTCCCAATGGCTCGATACCGTCGATTCCCCAACTGCACTCCAACACAATGCATGGCTCGGTAGGTTGTTCCACCACATGAATAACACCGGTTATCCGCCTTTGACACAGGATTTGCTAGGGACAACTGCCAAACCCTAGCACCCGACTATCCCACAAGCTAAGCCTGTAACAGTTCTCCCCCACCAATGAGAGCCGATGTCCTCATCGGAGGGTTAAGTC
>JAVDBV010003609.1:0-15806 GCA_032619315.1 Piper longum
CAATCTGAAGCAGGTGGACTTGAAGCTCAAGGTGTGCCGGGGTTCGTCCGTCAAGAAAGTGCTGGTCCGGGAAGCTAAAGCCTTCGCTGCTTCCAAGGTCATCGTCGGCGTCCCCAAAACCAAAACCAGCCGCTCAATCGGGTATATCTCTTGATCATACCATTCGAATTGTATTCGATTTTTTTTTCTCTCGAGCAATCTGTTTTGTTTGTATTCAGTTTATTTATTTATTTACTTATTTTTTGTCTATTTCTTTTCACTGGTCTGTCTAGTTTTTGTCTTTGTTCATTCACCAATGCCACAACTTTTGTGTTCTTTTACTGCCATTTAATTGTGGTTGGTTGAATGATTGGTTGGTAAACTTTGATTTCACAGACTAGGGCGCTCCTTTTGTTTTGGATACTCCTCACATTTGTTGAATTTAGATGAGAAAACACTGAGCTCTGCGGATTATTGATTTTGTTTTGAGAAAATGTGTTGACTGGATGGTTCAGGTTATCGGTCACGGTAGCAAAGTACTGTTCAAGAAAGCTACCCCGTGAATGCTGTGTTATAGCGGTGAACAACGGGAAGGTGGTCTTCCAGAGAGAAGGCATTCCAAGTACAGCAGGTTGCCTTTTGTCATCTATGTTTCCGCATTCATTTTTTTTCACTGATCCTGCTCTTTCAATTTGCTAGTTTTTGCTTTTCTTATCTATGTAGTCACATTCACTTTTACTGATCCTGTTCTTTCAATATGTTAATTTTGGCTTTTGGGTTGAAATTGCAGGTAAATTCAATGGGGATCAGCACACCGCCTCTACATTTCTGGGCGGTCTTCATCGAAGTTTATGTAAGAATTCCCGATCATCCAATATAAAACTTCTTGAATATCCCGCAGCCAATTCAAACGGGAGGAAGGATGATTACCAGGAGATTCAAGACAAGGCTTTGGTAGTATCAGATGCCGGGAACAATTCGAGCGAAGATGGTCGCATTAAAAAACCTCCAAAAAAGAAATGTTCGATTTGCTCTCGATTCTCCGTACTGTTGCCAGAAGAAACACTTTGCCATGACTCCCCCGAGTCCCACCGTCCCAGTTGTGATGAAACTTCAGCGGAGATTACCACCACCTCGGAGAATGCTCTTGCCCTGGTGCCTGTCCAGGCTCCTGAAGCAGCTAACAGTACGATCTCCTTGTTGGGTAAGGATGTATCGGAAGTGAAACCTGGTTGGCCACTTCTTCGTCGCACTTTTTTGCCTGATAGGAAGTCTCAGAACAAGAAGAGTAGCGGCCATATCTCTGTCGTGCAATGGGTGTTGCGACTACCTAGCAGGCAGCATTCTGGTGCAGCTATACATCCGGATCATAAGTTCCCAAACCTCAAAGATTTGGAATCTGTGACAAGGTTAGATGGAGATAATGGGGCTATGATTTTGGTGGGTGATAGAGTATCTACCTCGGTTAAAGTTGTTAGCAAGGAATTGAAGCCCATTCCAAAGGAATTAGAGTCTCTTCAAACAAAGTATTCTGCTACTTGCAGACTATTTAATTACCAAGAGCTAGTCCGTGCAACTTCAAATTTCTCACAAGGTCTGTTCTATTCATGATTGTGCATCCAATATTCATGTCTTCTTGTTGATCATCATTGCCACTGATTAATATCCTGTTCTCGTCCACAGTGAATTTGATTGGAAAAGGAGGGAGTAGTAGAGTTTATAGAGGCCATCTTCCTGATGGCAAGGAATTGGCAGTGAAGATTTTGAAGCCATCCGAAGATGTTGTTCAAGAATTTGTCTTGGAGATTGAGATTATCACCACTGTAACACACAAAAATATAATCTCCCTGTTTGGGTTTTGCTATGAAGACAATAATCTTCTCTTGGTATATGACTTTTTAACAAGAGGAAGTTTGGAAGAGAACCTTCATGGTAACGTGCTTTAACTGATGTTTCTTATTGATACGGTTAGCATTGACTTTACATTTTTGATGGTGTATTTAAATTGACAGGGGACAAAGAAAGGGACGTACTTGGTTGGAATGAGAGATACAAGGTAGCTTTAGGTGTGGCAGAGGCGCTGGACTACTTGCATAGCAGGAGTGATCAGCAAGTTATTCACAGAGACGTGAAATCATCAAATATACTTTTATCTGATGATTTTGAGCCTCAGGTACAGTTTAAAAAAAAATCTGACTTATAATAGGTACAACTATGCTGATAGGAGCAATACATTTTGCTGAAGTTGCTTGTATTTCATTTTCATTCCGGCTCCAGTTATCTGATTTTGGTCTTGCAAAGTGGGCTGCTAATTCTCCTGGTCACGCAACGTACAGTGATGTTGCTGGCACATTTGGGTGCGTGCCTGTTTTGTTATTTTATTAAGAAATGTGAAACTTTCAGTTGGTGAGGCTTTTCTGAGATATATCTCCTGTGTATGCAGATATTTAGCTCCAGAATATTTCATGCACGGAAAAGTTACTGAGAAGATTGATGTTTATGCTTTCGGGGTGGTGCTTCTCGAGCTTCTTTCTGGGAGAAAGCCCATTAGCAATAATCATCCTAAGGGCCGGGAGAGCCTGGTGATGTGGGTAAGTTTTGTAGCTTGATTTATTTGATTCTGTTTGCCCTTCAATAATCATTCAATTCAATGAATCTGTTTTCTGACTAGATTTTTGTCATGCTACCAGGCCAAGCCAATTTTGTCCAGTGGTAAACATGCCAAGCTGTTGGATCCGCTTTTAGAAGACTTAATTGACAAAGATCAAATGGAAAAAATGGTTATGGCTGCTTCTCTTTGCATCCGAAGGGCACCTCGATTTCGGCCTCGTATGGGCACAGTGAGTTTTTTCTTTCTATTGTTTCCCATACCTTATAGTTGTTATTTTTTTTCAGTTGCTGGATTTTTGCCGAAAATAATAAAGCCCTCCTAGTCTAACCACTTGTCCCAAAAGCTCGAACTCTTAGGAAAGAGAACCGCTTAATATTTACTACAACACTGCGCAACCCCCTCCCCCCCTTCACTTACTAATTGGTGTTGCCGACTTCCTATTAGTTGATGACTCTAATACTCATAATAAGTTAAGTCTACTTTTTGATGCAGGCATTTTAAAACGGTCCAATAAGTGCTTGAACATTTTTCTGGTCTCTTTACTTTTCGTTTTGTGAATAAGCGATGCAGGCATTTTTAAACGGTCCTATAAGTGCTTGAACATTTTTCTTGTCTCTGTACTTTTCGTATTGTGAATAAGCGATGCAGGCATTTTTAAACGGTCCTATAAGTGCTTGAACATTTTTCTTGTCTCTGTACTTTTTGTATTGTGAATAAGCCAAGCTTTGACTCTAAACCAGTTCATTTATGAATTTTTACAGGTCTTAAAGCTACTTCAAGGGGACAGAGAAGTAATGAAGTGGGCAAAGCTGCAAATTAATTCTTCTGAGGAATTGGACGTGGTAGATGAAGATTCATTCCCTGCGTCCAATATCCAATCCCATCTTACTCTGGCCTTGCTAGATGTGGAGGATGACGCCCTTTCTGTGAGCAGTACAGAGCCTAACGTCCTTCACCTTACTGCCAGTAAGTCTCTTGAAGATTACTTGCAGGGCAGATGGAGCCGGTCATCAAGCTTTGATTGATCTCGTTTTGGCTCCCATTCTAAATTGTATAGCTTCTTCATTTGTACAAGCATTTGTTTGGATTTTCCCCCTTCATGCCTGAATGGGTGCTTGGATGAGAGGTTGTTCGCATAATCAGCTCCCTCCTCTTTCGCCCGAAAGTTTTTTTCCCAGTTTTTTTCCTTTTTATTCACAAAACGAGAACTGTGCCTGCACTGATATCTGTAACAGTATTGCCTTTTTGTTGTAGACAAAGCTGCTGAGATGTGTCCAGTTGCAATTTGGATGTGCAGATTTTAACCGGGTTTTTTTTTTTTTTGTATCCACTTGCAATCAATTTTTTTGTTACTTCACTTTCCAGAAACTATCGTAAATTGATGTTGACCGAAAGCATGGAAACAAAAGCCAAAAAAGAGGTAAGGCTTGGGAAATTCTCATCCATACAAAGTGTTTTTCTATTTCGAAGTAATGCTGATAAAGTTATCGTTACATACGAACGCCTCATATCCAAGCGAGGCAACAAACAACACGAGCCCCAGCTGCACTCCTTCAAGGGATGCACCACAATTGAACTCCATCCATGGCTGCCACTTACTCCCACATCCATCTAACCAAGCTCTCCACCCCAGCATGGTCCAGACCTCGTCGGCGTGGTCGTCCGACGACCCTATTAAGAGCCCAACAAGTTGAAACGCAGTCAGAGAATATCAGCATAGAAGAACAACCACAAGAGCAAAAACAAGAGAAAGGTGTGGTGGACAAACAAAAGCAAGAATACCCAAAGACACAGGAGCCTCAACCTCTTGCAAAAAGCAAGAACATGGGCAGGGACTACGGAGGGCAATGGCTGAGCTGCTGCACACGCCATGTGAGGATCTACGCAGCATATATCGACCCCGTTACACATGCCTTTGATCAAACACAGATGGACAAGCTCACCCTCATTCTTGATCCCACCAATGAGTTCGTTTGGACTTCAGAAACATGCAACAAAGTTTATGCCTACTTCCAGGAGCTCGTCGACCACTATGAGGTATGCTTGTTTCACTCCTTTTCTTCCGAGACTGACTCCGAACTTACTGTTCGTCAGTCCCTCCACTGTTCATTTAGACAAGGTTTCGCCGCGGAGAATATGGTCGATTTTTGTGACTTATATTACTTAAGTTTTAAGACCGGAAATCTTCATATAGCTTGTTATATCGTTGTTGCATTTGTGTTCTCTCTTTTTTTTCTTGCGGATAAACCAATCATAACAAGATGACGTATACATTGGATGCAGGGAGCCCCGTTAACGGAGTACACACTGCGTTTGATTGGGTCGGACATCGAGCACTACATTCGGAAGTTGTTATACGATGGGGAGATTAATTACAACATGAATGCGAGGGTTCTCAATTTCAGCATGGGGAAACCACGCATTATTTTCAATAGCAATCAACTTCCTGATGAACAATGAATATTTGATGCCTACCATGTTTATAAACGTATGACTTTGTTAAATGTATGCATAACATTAGATTTTTTGTATTTGAAATTACCAAGACGAGTAGTTCTGCCTCTACTTCCCCGCAAAAAATAGATAATCTATCTGCCACACCTAAATAAGATATACCTTTTTTTTTCCAACATCAAATAAGATATACCCTTGAATGTTTATACAAAGAATAATTATGCTCAATGCGCAACACATGGTTAATAGGCGGTGTTTATTGAAAAAGATTGTGCAATTAGTTCTGTGAATCAAAATAAAAAAGAGAAGGGATCAAGTTGTACCATTTTCCGGCAGCTGCGTGGATGGAACCTTTTGTTGGCAGCTTAGATGGTACCATTTGACTGCTTTGTTACCACAGAGATTCATATCCACATTCGAAATTTATACACTTATCTAAAGATAATGAGAAACATAGCTCACAACGTTTTCAAGTAGTACCATTTCCAGGTGTATTAAATATGACTTCATCAGGTACTTTAACTCTAAAAACCGCATAATGATGATTTAGGCTTCTCTCTCCTTGCAGTCGGTGCACACTGCCCAGTGCCCCTGCAGTTGGATTAGGGAGGGCATAGAATATACGCTTGATTCTTTGATGGACAAGAGCCATTGCACACCTGCAACAGAAACATAACCACAAAAATTGACAACTATCAGAAATAAATAATGCAATGGAGGGGAGCAAAATCCTCAATCAGCTTACATCGTGCAGGGCTCCCAAACAAGGTATATATCAAAACCAGTACATAGGTAAGGCCGCGTCAGTTCCGCAGTACAGTCATTCAGAATAGGCTTGGCCATGGTCGTGTCTTTACTCTGTTACATGAAGGCACGCCACGTACGTCACTATGATACACTGAATTTAATTGAATCATATTGCCGCTATGATCTATCAATTATCAGAAACCATCAAGTAGCGTTGCAAACGATCTTAGTTACAAAATAAAAAACCAAAATATCCAAAGGAAGTTAAGCCAAACAGTAAAACAAGGAAAAGGAAACAGTTGTTTAAACAGAAATAATGAAAGTGGAAAAATAAACATAATGATTTAGGAATTTAAGAGGTTCTCAATACAAGTTTTCTATAGAACCTATGCATCACCTCTTCGGAAGTGGTATTGGTCTTTTGCCTTTTGGGTGAGAAGCTGATGATTGATGGTTTGAAGCAATCTACAGTAGAGGAGTGACCTTCTTTCGTGCTTAAATAAGGAAACAAGATCCTATCTCTGACAGAAGCACGCTCAATAGCAACTAAAGCAGCATGTCGAAGAGGGTGCCACTTATATTTTAATCCATCCTTTTGTAATATATGCTTTTCGTTAGAATTGTGGGTAGCCCATCCCCAGGGATACATACAGGAAGCAGCATAACAGTTGGATTGTTCATCGTGATTGGCACTATTACATTTAGTAGTATCCAGTGCATTTCCAAATGCACTATTCTGTTCCGCGTTGCAGCACACAAATGTCTCATCATGAGCAGTACATATAACCTCTCGGATCGAAGAATCAACTATAACTGCTGTGTTTGTTACCTGAAAATAGAAAATTACTTATTGAGAGCCGGTAAATCACAGGTCCCAGGATCAGAACCTGGCTTTAATAACCCCGCGAAAAATTAGAACCAAAAGAAGAGAACAAGAGTGCAGGGAGGAAGCACTTCTATTAATCTGTCACAACGTAAAAACAAAACAAAAGGCACAAACAAGTTAGATACTTGTACCTAGAAGTCTTAAACCAACTTCATAACATGCAACTTCAAAATATCTCTAATCTAATAAACTAAACTTATCCAGCACATCAAGCTGATCAATGTAACTAATAAAATACCCCTTGAAACATTTATAATCAAAGCAATAAAGATTCCCATGGCTTCAATTTGCAGCATATTCTAAAAAAACTTCTCAACAATATAATCAATATAAATACTCAAAACCTAATTATGTAAATCGAAGCATATGCTTCTTAAGCCAACTAATCACTTGATGTGAAAAAATACAAAAAGCATGGATAAGTTGAAATTTGAACTTAATAAAAATACTGCAAGCATGAAATACAATCTGCAATACCTGATTCCCGTCGTGCTTGGCTAAATTGATGGCATTCTTCATGAAGTGAAATACCATTTCCGAATCATCGTCACTAAATCCAGAAATGCCAATGAGATCGCTGAATTTGGCAAAAGGAAAAAAGATAAGATTAATACATTAGTCTAGTTGTTTTCATGCTTTCATATATAGACAAATAGGTTATCTTCGAACATGGTAAAACTTTCTGAAGACCATATTATCATACTTCTCATATTAAATCCCTTTTTATCTATCTCATTCGGTCATTTGAAACATGATTCCTTTTAGTCACTCACATATCCACCTCAACATTCTCATTTCAACTACTCACAACTTATTACGTGCAAACAAATAGAATAATTTTCAAATCTAAAGTCTGAACTTATGGACAAAAATAGCAAATAAAATTTGGCGCATAGAGTTAACTGAAGTAAACAAAATGCAGTTGGATTACTAGGTCAGTGGATGAAACGAGGTGGGCCAAAATTTGCACTGTTCCTCCCATTCCTCCCTTGATCTAGCAGCATATTCTGGAATCTGCAAGCCGCCAAAGATTCTTTTCAAGATATATAGATGAGCAAAATTTAAGGGAGTGAAGACATTCTATAATCACAGAGATAATATAATTAGTAAACCTTCCAATGGAACCAATATTGCAGTAGATGATGCCTAAGCTGCATAAAATATATGTGATGCTTCAATGGACATGCCACAAGACATGGCATATCAGACCACTATAGACCACGTGTTATTTAAAACAAACAAGAGTGCTTTTTTAGATAAGCTATTGTTATTATATCATTCATGTTATACAAACATAAAGGCCATGACATCGCTATGTGTATGCACAGCAATTGAAAAAAATCAAACATAAGAAGGAAAAACCTACTTTTTGCGCATATGGATGCAAGTCATACGCTTTTATCAGATCACTCACATCTTCCAAGATATTGACCTCCTCATCTTTTCCTGAAGAGAGGCACAAGATAACTGAAAGCTGAGCTTTTCCTGCCAAAGGATTGAGCTGTCAAAAAATAAAAGGCGGAAATTTTAAAAAATTTCTCATTTTAAGTATCATATAGAGAAAAAAGGTGGAGTTTTTTGACAAAAAAATGTTACAGTTTAAGTATCACAATCAGATCAAAACATTTTCGCCAATTTCAGCCAAACTGAATGGGTGGATTCAATATTCTTTTTATAATTAGGGTCTCAATACATTAGAAGTTCTAATGGCAGGTTCTTCAAATTTGACGTCATGGTCGTTGAGTAGGTGTTAATTAGTCTATAGTCAGTGTCCACTTAAGTTATATGTTCAAAATTCTTTTATCTGAGTCAATGTAAATATGTTTCTGATCAGTTAGTTGTCAATGCAGTTGTCTATTTATGATGGTATTGTTTCAATAGAGGTCAGATCTAACTGCGAACTTTCTGTTGACATCATTTCGAGACAGTACATGTCAGATCTAACTCTTGGACAATAAATTAACCCGATATTCTCCCTATAAGTCACAATATGCAGCCCTATCATGTCAGGCTACCACCATATGGCCGAAATCACACATTGTATGTGTCCTGAATCACCCACCATATTCAAGGTGATATTAGATATATCTGAGTGATAGCATATTCAAGGTGTACCAACTGGTTTATCACACATGCATAAAATAATCTAAAATTAGCCATACCCTCTATAATCTTCTTCCTCACTCGCTTGACATGTCGAAAGTTTTCAAGAGGAGCTAGCTGATTTAATTTTCTACACAAACAATCAAGAAAAATTCATTCTTTTGCAAACAATCGCTGATAAGGACTTAATGAAAAAAAAAAACATCTCAGTGGACAAAGTCTCCTGCATGCAGGATAAGGAAGGGTCAGATCACAAAGGGTCTATTGTAACGGCCTTATCGTGCATTTTGCAAGGGGCAGGTTCCACGTGGATTAAATATGATTAGATAAAATAGTAGATAATCACATACCGTATAAGAGTGTTAGCAGATCGTGGCTCTATGTCTGCAGCAAGTACGTTCACTATGGAAAGTTTACACAAGAAAAAAATATTAATATATAAAACTGTAAATTTACAACAAATCAATAATGTTGAGCTGAACATTTTCTGGAAAAAAATAATAAAGCCAGTCTATGTAGTAGTATTTGATTGCATTTCAATTACAAATGATGAAAATTTTGAAACATGAGATAAACAAAGACCAAGTAGTAAAGGAAGGCGATCTCTATAGAAAAAACAAAAACAAAAAAGAATTACCAGTTGATTGAACTGAGGATTCTGGTTTTCCTGGAATGTAAAGTATCTCCCACGTCATCAATTATGAATCAATGGTGTTACACCTCAATGACGAAAAAAAAAACCCCCCGCAGAAGAGCAGACACACCTAATGAACCAAAATCAGTTGAAGGTAACTGCGCTATTCTTTTCAATTACACTACTCATACTCTAGCCAATTCATCCCCTGCCCATTGCACTTCATAGCATTTCAAACCAAAAAAATAAAAAAATTGACACAAAGTCATGTCAAAGAAGATCAACAGCCATCCACTCAGCACCGGCAAAAAAAAGCAAGTGCACACTTCCAGACATCAACATGAGAAGATTAAAAGTTAGCACAACGTATTTGAACTTGTCAGAGACAAATTCCCGTAAAGCGTGCTTTAATTTCTCTCTACAGACATACAACAAAGCGCATACAATAGCAGACACAGAACAAGGCAAGAAGTAGCAGGCAACATAAATCTGCCAAACGATGCCTCAATTTCTCTCCTAACTTATCAAAAAATAAAATAATATTCATTTTTTTACATAAACAATGAATGGCTAGATTCATTAAGCGTACAATGCAAAAAAGCAGGAGTATCAACAAACCCACATAATCACTCAGTGCAAAAAAGCAGGAGTATCAACAAACCCACATAATCACTCAGCACAATGCAATTGCTTCGAATCAAAACAAAAACCGGACCTTTCCGTCTTCCTAACGATTGCCGTTGCCTCGTTGGCCGAAGAAGAAGCCGGCGATGAGAAGCGGGTGGCCGGTGGTGGAGTCGGCGGTGACCTGGGCAGTGAGAAGCTGTCGCCGGCGAGTGAGAAAGGCAAAGAGTGGAGGAGAAGTCGGCGGGAGAAGGCCGGTAGTGGAAAAGAAGTAGTTAGGTTTCCATTAAATTCACAATTACCCATTAGTGACCATAATAATTAACAATTTACATAATTAATACATGGAAGGTGTAAGTCTTTATGTGCCAAATAAACTATCAGATTTAAACCCATTTAAATTAACTCGATTTTAAATCAGATCCAAATACAGCCCACTTCATCAATATTTGTAAAAGGTCATTTTCTTTAATTTTAAATTTTCTGAAAGGGATTAAATTGGCTAACTCTACTTGGAATTATAGTTTGTAAAAAAGGAAAAAAACTCGGCCTTTGTTAGTTGGTAGGAGTGTAAATCGGACGATTGAACAAAAAATTGATTCAAAATTTAAATTTGGTCGAATATTATAAACCTTTTCAATTCTATGCACACATGAAATATTACAATCACAAATAAATGTATAAATAATTAATAACAATTCCACGATACTTGATATTCAACACATAGTTCTAAATCTCTTTTTTTTCGCTTGAAATTTTTTTCGAGTTCATTATGTTCCTTAAATTTCAAAGTCAAATTTTACGAATGACTCATATTAGTTAATTTTATAATTAACTCTTTGATTCAAATTATAAAAGTTATAAGAATAAATTGTTTTTCTTATATATTAGTTAAATTAATATTTTAAAGTAATTTAAATTATATATTTATCAAAGCATCAAAAGTGCAATATATACTATTTTCTTAAAATTATTTATTTACATAATTAAAATTTAATATAAATAACTTTAAGTCAGTTTAGAGTCGATTATACTCTATGACATGACGAGTCAAGTTTATGTTTCGAGTTTTTAAACTATAATTCCATGTCATTAAGTTAAAAAAAATTGAATCGGGTAAATTCATTTGATTCATTTTGAATTGGTCCAATTACATGTAAGAATAAATATTCCCCGTCGAAACTCACCCACACCAAAAAAAAAAAAAAAAAAACTTTACAATGCAAGTCTAAATTTTCATTAGAACAATTGAGCATGAATTGCCTAATAATTCATAAGCATAAAGTACATAGTCATTATATACACACTACACAGCTACATACATCTAGGAAAACCAAGTATATATATAACTAATTTAACATCTCATGCTCTTGAACTGCATTTGGCACCTGCAGAATGCTAGAAACTAATGGCCCAATCATGCATATTGAGGTTATTATTATTATTATTTTGTTGGTATGGTTAGGTCAGCTATAAAATAATAGCAAGGACTACGCTGATCACATATATATCAAACCCCCACAAGGTCAAATCCCGGGCTCCGATTTCTGCTTGCCCATGGCCTATATATGCCATGCCTGATCCAGGACTAATAAGGAGAAAACTCGTATGGCCTAATTCTAACCAGAAAGAGCAGGATCAGAAGCCATACAACGTTGGGTGTACTCCCCCAACCGACGCGCATCGCACACATCTCCCGTTCCACATCCTACCGCATCCTTCTGATCTCCATCATCTTCATCAGTACCGTTCTCCCAATCCAGCTCATGCTATTTGCTCTACAAGTATAATTAACCTCTTAGCTCTCCCACGTCCCGTCCCTAGCGTGAATCTTGGATCCATGTAAACTACATGAATATGGTCCTAAACGTCCAACCCATCCAAATGCAGGGTAAGATTTATAAGAAATGACCCATATCAATATCAAAGTGTTGTACCAACTAGAAAAAAAGAAAGTATTGTACCATCTACTTTTAAAGTCATTAATTAGTAATTCTAAAAGGATATACATATTCATGATATATATCTCTTACTGCTTGTTAATTTCTGCCCCTTAAAAGTCGCTAGAAAACTTCCCTTTGAGATTTATAAAATTGAGTGAAAGTTATGTAATTATTCCCAAGCTTACACATTCATTTGGTACACATGCATGTATACATATATTGTAGTGGTAGAATTATTATCCTATATATTGCCAACCTACCCTAATTAAATTCTCCTCTAATCTTAGCTTATTATGTGGGCATGTTTGACGTAGAAAAGTTTTCCACCATGCAATATACGCACCCTAACCCCCATGAATTGGCTGCCTCTGATCTCCACCCTTGTCTCCCTTGCATGCATGCCATCCTCCACCGCGCCGGAGATCTATCGACCCTCCATCCCTGATCCTCTTCCAAACATTCTGGTCTAACTCCTGGGACGAAAATCAGCTAGCGAGCCCCGGTAGCTAGACCAGAATGTGCCGGCCAACGACACCCATCGCGGCCATATTATTGGTTTGACCATCATCGTCGTCATCACATTCAAGGAATATATCCTAGATTGAATGCCTGATCTGGCCATGGAAGACAAGAGATCCGGCGATGGAAGGATTTGGGCCGTCACCAGCGTTTTCCTCCTATGCATTGTTGGCGGCGGCTCTCTGCTCGCCGTCTACATCATGTCGCCGGCGGAGGGGGTCGACACGTACAGGTACGCGGTGGCGGGCATGGTTCTGGTGGCCATCCCATGGCTGTTTTGGCTCCTCACCTTTCTCTATAGATGCTCGTGCAAGGCAAGCCGGCCGGCCTCGCCTACGCGGGACCGCGGTGGGGCGGTGGCGGCGGCGGCTGTGTCGAAGGCCGTCGTCGGGGCAGGGACGACGACAGTTGCCATCCCGGCGGAGGCTTTGGATCAGTCGGTGGGGGGTGGGGAGAGAAGGGTGCGGTTTGGGGTGGAGACGGTGTTGGACGGTGTAAAGGAGAGCCGTCAGCACGGCCAGGGAGATCCGGTCGCCGTCGTCAACGTTGTCTGCCAGGCCTCTTCTTCTCCCCTTACGTCCAGAGAATGTGAAGTGCCCCTGGCATTGGCTATGTCGGCCTGAGAAAAGAAACTTCCATCCAGATCCCTACCATGTATGTATGCAACTCTCTGCTTTCTTTAATGATAATTCATTGATTTTTGTCTTTTATGATTTGAGCATATATGTTTGTGCTTTGATATAGTTTATAATCGAGTACAACGATAACATATAGAATTAAGTCTTCTGATACAGATTTAGAATCCTAAATATATATGTTTTGCATGTTTTTCGGCGTCCCGATTGAATTGAACATAACAAAAAGAACACATATTGAAACACAATGTTTTTGTGGTAAGGTCAACCTGTGAAACTAGTTTCTGATTCTCAGTCCTCAAGACCTTAGAAAAAATTAAGAAACCCAGATTTTGGCCGCCCTGAAAAAGGAATCAAAATTTTTAGTTCATGCTCAAAGCAAGGTAGCTCTATATATTGCTGGTAAATAAAGAGAAGGAATTAATGAGTTGATGGTTGAATATTTTGTCAAAATTTTGACAATGATGTCCTGAGGCAAATAGAAAAGCATGAACATTCGTGATTTTAGCAACATTATGATTGACAATCGCATCAAATGGAATGATAAAATTCATATAAATTCGACCCCTATCATTTAGGCCAAGCAGATGATGAGATATTAGTTCGGCAAATTGAACAATTTGACAAAGCTGTGGAAATAAATTGAAGGACATTGTTATTTTTGGACCTGAATATTTGTTTCCTCACGTGTAGTACATAATATACTTGTTCTTAGATCTTCATAGCTGAACAACTACATTAAACACAACAACAGAGAAAGCAAAATAGGGACTACTTACTCTAATGCTGAAGTTTTGGTTTTATGAAGTTCACATGAATTCATGCATAGAAACATAAATGCTCAAATGCAAACATGACTAAATACCAGATAAAGAAAGACCATTACTCTGCTGGCTGCTACTAGGATACCCAAAAGCCAAAACCAACATACAACCAAGAGAAGAGGGAACCGATGAAAATATTAAGTAGCACAGTAGTTATAATCAAGAAATGTAAATTCGTGGTAGTTAATTCATACCTTTATTAACGTGGAAGTAGCCAAGCCACGAGCAGCATTAGCAGGTTGTCAACAACTTAACGTATCATGCAGTTGTTTTATGTTTTCAACGACTGGATTGCAAGTTTGGAAGCAACCATGGCCGCACTATCTTTTACCAATTTCGTGGAGCCTGTTAGCCTTTCTATTGTGTCTAACAAGTCCATGGCTCGCAACTTCTCCCTTCATAAACTTAGCATCTCTGAACTAGTGTAACCTGTCAGTCAATTTCTTTCCAGACAAAAAGAGAGGAAGTCTTAGAAGCATTCTTAAATGAAACAAAATCTACATGAATCAGAGCTATAGGATAAATTTAGTTTCGGATTAAACTGAAAATCAAACCCTGCGAAAGTATGTTAATATATAAGAAGAGCTTATGATCTTCCTTCCAACGTTTCATTAGCATTAATCAGCCTAATTCGCAAACATCAGAAAATGACATATGTATTTGGTGAGACTAAGATGCTGTCAAAATGCTTTATATGAATGCAGATTACATACTCAAAGTAGCAAATTCTTGTCTGTCATCAGTTAGCAAGTATATATGCAACATGTTGAGTTCTTTTCCAAACCAAGCAATTGGCTTGAAAAGCAAGACAAGATAGTCTTTAACGCTTCATTTGATATATAAATTTGAATAAGGAAGTGAAGGGTTAATGTTGTACAGGTTCAATAAGAGAAAAAAAAGTTGTTCAAAGAGGTGGATAAAGGACTCAAATAGACCTGTGACAGGTTAGAGAGAAGAAAAGGATATACGCTCAGCTAGTGAAGGAATAAACGCTTTATCACAATCAATCAACGGCTCTTTCTCTGCCCATCTTAAGCAATTTGTATGGCGAGTTTGTAGCAGTTCATCTTTGCGAGTCTAAACAATGAATACCAGAGCACCGTGTCAGAGCAGAAGACAATAACAATTATTTGATGAATATTCCGGAAGATCCAGTGACAATGCATAGACAACTACAAAGTACTATTGGGTGCTTATTAATGGTTTATGTCTGCCTTCAAGCTTTGTTTGTTACTAATACACGAGTTACAAATAATCTAATGCAGTAAGCCCAAAGCAAAATGATACAACCAATTTACTTCCCAACACTCGATCAATGTCGAATGTAATAAAAGTACGGTTGGCAGTTGGAAAAGTATGATACATTAAACTTACTTTTAGTTTAATTTGGAGCATTTGCAATTGAACAAGGCATCCTTGAGTTTAGCAACTGTGGAATTCAGCGTTTTCAAGCATTCTGGCATCTTGCATCGGCACAACAACTTCCCATAAATAAGGTTCAAACTATGTACGTAAAGAATTTGGCTATGAGTCTATCATAGAAATGATTTTCTGATATATCTTGCATGAAAATGGTTGTTAGCTGTTGGCATGCTAACAGGGAAATACGAGCAGAAGCTGACAAGAAAAATCAAAGCTCATCATCATTTAGCCTCCATTTTCGAGAAATACTCGACAACATTAATAAGCAACTTCAACTCTCATTTTGTTCGATTTGCCATCCTCTTAACATTTGTTCATCTTTACAATGCTTATCTTTACGGTCAGCAGAAATGCTCAAATGTAGAGTATAATAATGACATCACAAAATATAAAGAATATGATACAAAAAACTTTATAACATATGA
>JAVDBV010003610.1:0-18423 GCA_032619315.1 Piper longum
TATATTATTTTCCTTCTTCATGGAATATAAGATTCCATTTGCTAGTTTGTATTAGTTATTTTTCGAACCAGTAACACTAGTTGCTGGCATTTTTCTTATTATATATATAGGTCTCGTGTTCCTATATGTTTGGTTGGTTTGATGGAAGGACAGTTAGATGCTATATACACTTGCGCTTAGTGCACCGTTGTTTTCTTTCGTACTTTTATCTATATTTGATGTGTTTTTATGTATATTTAATAATATTTTCCGTTCTGAAAACTCCAAAAGGGTTGTTTCAATCTATTTGTTTGTTTCAATCTTAGAGATTAATCCATTGTATACACAAAACCTAGTTAATACATGATAAAAGATATAATTTTGCGCACGTAGGTTTTTCGAGTAATACCAACCAAGTTTCATTATAGATTCTTATTGAATTTTCGAGTTCTCAGAGTGTGCTATTCGGCTTTCATAAGAGCCACTAACTATATGTGTATACATAACCTACTTAATATATGATGGAAAATATAATTTTGTGCATGTGAGTTTTTCGGATTAGATCAACCAAGTTTTTCTACAAGTCCTTAATGGATTTTCAAGTTCCTAAGTTTTTTAGGTTGTGTCGGTCGGGTTTCATAAGAACTACTAATTGTTTATAAAAAACTTAGTTAAAATATGATAAAAGATAAAATTTTGTACGTGTGGGCTTGTTGGGTTATGCAATCCAAATTTCATAACGGTCGTTTATCCAGTTTTTTACTGTAACTTTAATTATTTTATATTTTGTGAACTAGATTTCATTTTGAGGTTTATCGGGTTCTTTTTTGTATTGTATTTAGGGGTGTAAATGAGTCGAGCCGAGCAGAGGTGTGTTTGAGTTTGGCTTGATATAAAATAAGTCGAGCCGAATTTTAATGTAAACGAGCTGAGCTTTAATGTAAATAAGTCGAGCCGAGCTTATCCAAAATTTATGGTGTTTGAACTTAGTTCGATCCTAGTTTGATCCTAGCGAATGTTTATGTGTTCAACTTATATAAGATTAAAAAAAAATTTGAACACTGTATAAGTTCAATGTAACCTTAATAATATTTACGAGCTGAGCCGCGCCGAACATTTTTTTGAGTTTGAACACATCGAGTTCGAGTTTCAAGCTGAGCCGAGCCGAACACTCTTTTGCTCAAGCTCTGTTCGTTGTTCAACGAGCTTATTCATTTCGAGCCGAATATTTTTTTGATTACAAAATTAATGAGCGCAAGCCGAATGCAAAAAGATCGAGAGCAAGCTTGGTTTATTTACACCCCTAATTGTATTCTTTAGATACAAAATTAAGTTATATTTGGTAATATGGGTAGTGGCGTCCACGTAAGGTCCAAATGACCCAATCAAAACAGACCACAAATGGGGCAAAAAAAATGCTGCGTGGCTAAAAGTTTTCCTTCAATTTATGCTTTTTCTCCACTAATTCCAACTGTCTAGATAGAAAGGTATGATTTTATCTATTTCATAGTTAAGCTTTGATGAAGATATGCATATATGCCATGTAATAACTTAGAGTTGAAGTGGGAGGCCAAGCCGACATTGAAGAAATTGCATGGAAGTTATGAGGTACATGCACGTACTTCAAATTATAACACACAGGTGTGTCTATATATATATGCACCTTCATATCTTGATAGATATATTTGACCATGATAAGGTTAGGTACTTTGAGAAATTAATTACGGACGAAGGTGGAGTGGAGATGAAGCAATAGTTGAGAAAAGAGAGAAATGATCAATGTTGAAGCAGAGCTACTCCACCTAGCCGTTGCACGGGAAATTATACATCACCTCAGAAAAAAAGAAAAAGAAGAAGAAATTGCTTAGTTACTAAACAAATTTAGTTGTAAACAAAAGTTGCATGCACGGGTCAACTTATATTTAATTCCACCATAAAACCAGGAGCACATCGAAACTTGAAAGCGTCGATAAACAACAAAAACAAGTGCTTCAAATATTGAATTAGACAGTAGGAACTTCTTCCACCTAATTCTTGGCAATCCAATGTGAATGTGATATGATAACATATATACGTACATACATTCTTGATTCTTGATTCGTTCTTCTTCGTCCGCCACCACTACCACGCGGTGAAGCATCAAGAATTTGGCTGTCAAGAGCTTGAAACGTAAGATATCAGCCGGAACATGTAATCATCCATCCACATTACAAACATACGCACGTACCCATATGATATAAAACTCTGGCAAGAGCCATTAATCACATGAGCTAGCTGCAACCTCACCTTTGCTTCTTCTTCCGGGCTCAAGAACAAGCGTTGATCCCATCACCATCCCAAGGAGAATTGGAATCCCAAGAAGACAAGGCGGTGATCGTACTAAAAGTGCACCACATGGGCAGGGTCATGGAGCGGCTATATGAACAGGGAAGTTCAACATTTGCTGGGCAAAGTTGGTCTTGTTGTGGTGATCATTATTGTGTCTCTCGGGCAGACGTAATAGTTGAGCGGTTGGTTTTCTTCGTTGTTGTTTGCGTCATGGCTTCGTCTTCTGCTGCTGCTGCTGCTGCTGCTGCTTCAAGTGCTCGATTGGATTGGTCGAGTGCAGTGTTGATAAGGGTGGATCAGTCTGGGAAGGGCGATTACGTGAAGATTCAAGATGCCGTTGATGCTGTTCCTGCCAACAACAAGGAGCCTTATTTCATCTGGGTCAAGCCTGGCACTTACAAGTGATTTGCATCCAATTCTATCTTTCTTTCTCTTTTCTCTACAATATTTACATGTGTCAAATTCACGTTTATGAAAATTTAAGCAAGTTTTAGGAGGTAGGTTATATGATTCCATCATGGAAATAAATCATGCATAAAAAGGGCATATAGAGGTATTGTAAGTATATGATGAGGAACCATTTTTTGGAGCTGGCAAATGATAATTTTCTTCTTGTCCATAAACTCGTTATATAAATAAATGTGGTTATAAATATTTTGGGACTATCATCACAACCATACTCAATACTCATAAAACTTCACTTTGGAGCTACTTATAACTAATATATGCAAAAAAGCAGTGCAAATAGTGCTGACAAAGAAACTATTTTATGTGGCGGCAGAGAGAAGGTAGTGATACCAGCAAACAAGCCTTTCATTACATTGAGTGGGTCTAAGGCAGAAACAACCATTATCACTTGGAATGACAGTGGAGATGTTATGGACTCTGCAACCCTCACTGTCTTTGCTCCTGACTTTGTTGCCCGCTTTCTCACTATCAAGGTATTCTTCCTTCTCATTTCAAACTAACCTTTACAAATGATATAAGACAATGGTACAATATGAAAAGGTTTTCTTCTATTGTGCAAGAGATTTAAACAATGTAAAGTTATTCCATTTGTTTATATGAATTGTGATCTAAAATCAACTGATCAATGTGGAAGATATATAACAAAGGTTGGCTCGATGAATGCAGAACTCGTTTGGGTATGGAGCCCAAGCAGTTGCTCTACGAGTGAGCGGAGATAGAGCTGCTTTCTATGGTTGCCGGATTCTCTCTTATCAGGACACCCTCTTTGATCATGAAGGCAGGCATTACTACATCAACTGTTACATTGAAGGATCCACTGATTTCATTTGTGGGAATGGTCTTTCCATCTTTGAAGTGAGTGAACCATTCTAGCTCGCATACATGGCCTAATGGTTATATATACAACACATGATAACAATCTATGGTCAGCGTAATATTAGAAGACCATCATGCAAATAAACCACTGAATTTACAAGTTTCTATATTATATGTTTCAGAAATGTGGGATTCATTCCCTCTCTGAAGGGGAAGGTGCAATCACAGCACAAAAAAGAGGGTCTTCAAAGGAGAACACAGGCTACGTATTCATCAATTGCAGGGTAACTGGGTCTGGCACTACCATCCTCGGAAGGCCATGGGCATCCTATTCCAGAGTCATCTTTGCTTGGACTTATATGTCTAAAGCAGTCTTGCCCCATGGCTGGGATGACTGGGGCAACGCTAACAACCGCAAGTACGTGAGCTAAACTATGTCTAAACTCCGAAGTTCAAATCCTATTGCAAAAATATAATTTTCCTTCCATTTTTATTCTTAGTTGACAGTTTGGGGAACTGTCTTGTTTGTATGTGAAGGACTGTGTTCTATGGGCAGCACCGGTGCTATGGTCCAGGTGCTAATACAACACAAAGGGTTGATTGGTCTCATGAATTCACAAGCCAAGAAGTTGCACCATTTGTGACAAAGTCATTGATTAATGGCGGTGAATGGCTCCACAGTCCACCCACAAAGTTCAGAAAAGGCTCCACTATTATCACCTCCCTACTTTGATTCCTCTGGTTGTATTATATATAAGCTGATTCATATGCTTTGCTTGCAGTTTCATAATAGCTTTGTGATTCATTAGTCCAATATTATTCCTTGTTTATAAGTAGAACCACTATTTATGTGATGAAACCCACATCAATATTGTGTACATACGTTCTTTAAGCAATTAAATAATTGGCGGTGCATATTTAATAAAGAGTGATTGCTAGTGTTGCTCAAATGAGAAGTGGAACATCTTTCACATTTGAATTGCCCATGTATGCACTTGGGGAATCACTTCAAGATACGAGTATGAATACGGGTGGGCACGGACATTAGTATGACCGGATTTGACTGTATCCAAAATGTGTCCGACCGAATTTCCTAAAACCAATCAACAACGAAACCTGTAGGATAACATGTTCTGGGCAAGCAAAATGGAGAGCCAGACTATTAGTAAGTTTTATGACCATCTCTAGATGTTGATTGAATTCCCAATGTTATCATGCATGCCAGCTTTATGTGGAGTTAGACATGCAAGCATTACAGAAATCTCTATCTATCAAATCATGATTAATATTCAACACTACCTATTCATCACCTGCAGATACTTGATCAACCGTGGCATTTCTACTAATACAACTAAAAACTACAAGATAAAAGTTTGTCAATCCACTGTGTTCCGGCGCCAAAGCAAATAATTAAAACCCAAACTAACCTCTTCCTGCATGTTTAGCTGAGCAACCTCAGGGACCAACGATAACTACTGCCCAAACAAAAAAAAAGACGACAAAAAGAAAGAGAAAGTTAACGACAAACTGAATTGAAATCAATGTGAACGCAAGGAACGAATTCAAGAACAAAGGTGGCTTCCCATGAACAGCACTCGCATCCATAAAAACATGACGTTTCTACATATCATTGACAAATCTTTGAAGACAATCTAAAATATCCAAATTTTACCATGACCCATCACAACTAGTGAAGTTAGACTATATACAGTGTTCATGTATATCGTGCATAAAACAATAGCTAAATCTTTCCACACAATCTATTCCGTAGCCAAATTTCCAAGTTTTATCATCAACTCAGTCACAACAACTAAATTAAGATAGTACAGTCGTGAGCAACTTGCACGCAACAACAATAACAGCAATTAAAACATCTCATCCATGATGAAGATGAACAAGTGACACAGCCAACTAGCAAATGTTTAGTCATAATTAAAACTTGCCAAAAACTAGCTCAATTCCAAATACTCACAGCACAAACAATCGAAAGACAACGAAATGGTAGCATCAAATCAACAAGGCTGACGTGACGAGGGCAAATTACCGGCAACATGGTCCACAAGAACACTGGCCCCGATGCCTAGTTATACAAGGGGAAAGGCTCCCGCGTGTGTATTTATGAAAAATTTTCCTTAACCCAAATATAATCTTACCCTAAGTTTTAATTTGGGCCGTCCGATTGTAAGGACGGCCCAAATTTAATTAAAAAAATAACAAAAGCCTTCTACCCCCTCCGGCATTCTCCCTAGCTGTCGTCGTCGACACCACACTTCAGGTCTGGCCGGTCGTGACAGGAACCTAACCTCTAACCATTTTTTTTTAAGGCCGAGCGTTAAAAAAAATTAATGTTGCGGCCAAACCTGGCCGGCATCTTATAAATCTAGACGCACATTTAAAAAAAAATACTATGGTGGTTGGACCGGGTCAGAAGAGGTTAAATCCGGTCGCCACATTAATTTTATTTTTTTAATACACAATTGGATTTAGCTGCTGTTGGCTAGATTTGGTCAGAGGACGACTTGGTCTGGTTTGCGGTGACCAGATTTGGTTGTATCACCCATACGACCGTATAGGCAAATCCATGGTTACCCTATTAGATCCAACTACAATGTTTGGCAAGCTCGGTCATGCGGCCATTGCCAGCCCTGTTAGAGAGGAGGAAGGATTTAGATTTTTTAAAAAAAATTATGGCCATTTTTTTAATCAGATGACTCATATTAAAGATTAGTATAGTAAAACATTTCTTCGGCAACCGGACCCATATATATATATATATATCTTCGGCCCCCATTGTTTGGACAAGGAGGTGATCCTGTTAAAATTTCACCACGCATGGGCAGGGCCATGGAGCTGCTGTACGAACAGGGGATATCAACATTTGCTGGGCATAGTTGGTCTTGTCGTGTTGATAATCATAATTGTTTCTCTCAGATAGTACTAATTGACCGGTTGGCTTTCTTCGTTGTTGTAATTTGTGTCATGGCTTCGTCTTCTTCTGCTGCTGCTGCTGCTAGTACTCGATTGGATTGGTCGAGTGCAGTGTTGATAAGGGTGGATCAGTCTGGTAAGGGCGATTACGTGAAGATTCAAGATGCTGTTGATGCTGTTCCTGCCAACAACAAGGAGCCTTATTTCATCTGGGTCAAGCCTGGCATTTACAAGTGATTTGCATCCAGTTTTATCTCTCTTTCTCTGTTCTCTACAACATTTACATGTGTGTCAAATTCACGTTTATGAAAATTTAAGCAAGTTTTAGGAGGTAGGCTATATGATTCCACATCAAGGAAATAAATCATGCATAAAAAGGACGTACAGATACTGTAAGTATTTGATCAAGAACGCATTTTTGTTGTTGGCAAATGCAAATTTTCTTGGTGTCTATAAATCAAGACGTTGTGTACACTACGTGATTATTACCCGCGTTATACATGAGACCATTATAATTTTTTTTTAAAATCATACATTAATAATATGTAAAAATAAATAAATAAATAATAATATAAATAGAGCTCATATTTTCAATTTAGCATGCTTATCTTATCAGTTGATGTCTTGTTTATCAATTTTGTATACTTATCTTATAAGTTTATGTAATCATATTTATCAATTTTTAATGATTTTGTATGATTATGTGTTATCAACTTTTATACTTTGTATAAGTCAATGTCGTTATGTTTATTAATTTTTCATAATCCTACATTCTTATAAAAGAAATATTTATCATTTTTTATTATTATATGTTGGATATTATATTTATCAACTTTGTATAATTAATTGTCATATTTATCAAACTTTCATAATTTTATATCATTATCTTATGAATGTTATACTAGTTTATTATTAAAAATAAAATATTAATATTAATTTTAATTAATTATTTTTAAAAAGAAGACTTAGGTATATTAATTTACATTTTAGACAAATTTGTTATAAATGCAAAAATAATTTCATATTAAACAGTAGGTTGGACTGAATATAAATTTAACGATTATTCACAAATCTAGTTTATGAATTCTAAAGATGGAATTTATTAACGTGAGTAGATTGTAAGACCTTAAAGTTATTCTCACGATCAATACCTATTGGAGGTAAGAATATATTAGATCTTCAACTTAAGTTAATTATTTTTAAAAAAATAATTTATGCTAATTAATTTGCACTTTAGTCAAACCGTTATAAATATATATGTAACTATAAGTATAAGTAGTTTGGTACTATAATCACAAAAATTAACAACCATAAAACTTTACTTTGGAGCTACTTACACTTGATGCAAAAAAGTAGTGCAACTAATGATGGCATAGCTATTTTATGTGCGCCAGGGAGAAGGTAGTGATACCAGCAAACAAGCCTTTCATTACGTTGAGTGGTTCTAAGGCAGAAACCACCATTATCACTTGGAATGACAGTGGACATGTTATGGACTCTGCAACCCTCGCTATCTTTGCTCCTGATTTTGTTGCACGCCTTCTCACTATCAAGGTATTCATTCATCTATCTCATTTTCACCATACCCAAACAATAGCATTCCTTTTCATTTCAAACTAACCTCTACAAATGATATAAAACAATGGTACACTACGAAAACATTTTCTTCTATTGTTCATGAGATGCAAACAATATAAAGTAATGGGTTTGAGTAGTTCCATTTGTTTATCTGATTTGCGATCTCAAATCAATTGATCAATATGGAAGATATATATATATATATATATATATATAGATATATATATATATATATAGAGAGAGATATATATAACAAAGGTAGCCTCGATGAATGCAGAACTCGTTTGGGTATGGAGCTCAAGCAGTTGCTCTGCGAGTGAGCGGAGACCGAGCTGCTTTCTATGGTTGCAGGATTCTCTCTTATCAGGACACTCTCTTTGATGATGAAGGCAGGCACTACTATATCAACTGTTACATTGAAGGCGCCGTTGATTTCATTTGTGGGAATGGCCTTTCCATCTTTGAAGTGAGTACATCATTCTGGCTCGCATACTCGGCCGAATGCTTATATAGACAACATATGAATTAACAACTATATGATATGTTTCAGAAATGTCGGATTCATTCCCTCCATGAAGGAGAAGGTATAATCACAGCACAAAAAAGAAGGTCTCCAAAGGAGAACACAGGCTACGTCTTCATCAATTGCAGGGTAACTGGGTCTGGCACTACCGTCCTCGGAAGGCCATGGGCATCCTACTCCAGAGTCATCTTTGCTTGGACTTATATGTCTAAAGCAGTCTTGCCCCATGGCTGGGATGACTGGGGCAACGCTAACAACCGCAAGTATGTGAGCTAAACTAAATGTGTAAACTCTAAAGTTCAAAATACATAAAATATTTGCCTTCCATTTTTATTCTTAATTGACAATTTGACTGTCATGTTTGTTTGTGAAGGACTGTGTTCTATGGGCAGCACCGGTGCCATGGTCCAGGTGCTAGTACGACGAAAAGGGTTGATTGGTCTCATGAATTCACAAGCCAAGAAGTTGCACCATTCGTGACAAAGTCGTTGATTGATGGCAGTAAATGGCTCCACAGTCCACCCACAAAGTTCAGAAAACGCTCCACCGTTATCACCTCCCTAATTTAATTCCTCTGATTGTATTATATAAGCTGATTCACATGCTTTGCCTACCGTTTGATAATAGCTTTGTGATTTATTAGTCCAACAGTATCCTTGTTTATATGTACAACCACTATGTATGTCATGAAAGCCACATCATTATTGTTTATATAGTATGTACATTCGTTGAGCAATTAAATTGCCCATGCACTTGGGTTTCACTAGGAAATATCAATTCAAGATAAAGTACGCATAGTACACAAATTTGAAGGCACTAGCTTTACTCAGTGGTCATTAGAATCACCAATTTCATAGGCCGCAAAATGCAACGCTAGTGTTGCCCCATTAAAGTCTTTAGTCTTTTAAGACCAAAGCAAGATCTAAAGTTCAAGTTAGTTGTGAATATCAGGCAGAGGCAGGCCCCTTATTTCCATCTGCTTGTACATCCATTGCCAATTTTCATGTTTAACCTCCCCTCCTAATGCCCGGATAACAGAGGCGCCACTACAAGAACCTACTTTGCAGCAATTCTCTAGAGAGAGCCCCTTCACCATTCCATATAGAAATCCACTCGCAAAAAGATCACCGGCTCCTGTGGTATCGGTTGCTTGCATGTCACCAACTGCTGCTACTCGAACGACCTGAAACGCAATAGACAACAAGACCTGTAGGACACATTTTCTGGGCAAGCAAGATGGAGGACCAGCAATAGTCAAAAACTGCTAGTTTATGACCATCTCTAGTATATGTTTAGATATGCAAGCATAACAAAAATCTCTATATAAAATCATGATTAATAGTCAACACTACTTATTCCACACCAGATACTTGATCAACCATGACATTTCTACTAATCCAACTAATACGATAAGATAAATTTTGTCAATCCACTGAATTTCAGCGCCAAAGCTAATAAAATCACTACTAACCTCTTTCCCATGCTTAGCTATGCAACCTTTAGGACCAAGGGTAACTACTGCCCATTGGCAACGTTCAGCCAAATAACTAACAGCAGCATCAGGCCCTACATCTGGCTCATCCCTAGGATTAAATGGCAACATTATTGATAACATCAAGTAGTAGACAAGTTGAACATAATAGAGTATATCACAAATAAAATTTGATTCTATTAGATGAAATGAATGACCACATTGTATCATAGAGCTCCTTACATGCTCTTCACCAACCAGTAGCATCTCTTACTTTCCCAAAGGGCTCACCAGCAAAATGACACCACAATTATAAGGACTTAGATTCGTTATCATTTAGACTAATCATTTGCATGACAGTTGAATTGAATAATTATTCTTGGAAGGCCATTCAAAAATTTTCTCCATATTGTTAGAAAAATTTATACATTTTCAATGGATTAGTAGTGAAGTACTCTCATATGAAGAAAAAAATGAACTAACTTATCAACCATTTTATGTGCATAAGGTTAACTTCATTTAGGGTGCTTGATACAGTAACTGATAAAAAACCATTATTTCTAGCCACATGAAGTAACAATCGAGACTATTAATGACCGAAGCTTAGGCTTGCAAACATGAAGTTACTTGCATTACCACTACACTAATCACCAAAAGAGTTTTTCTTGATGACTCAAAAAGCAGATTTCACCTCAATAGCTCTTTTGCTTCATCTTCGTTGGCAAAACAGAGATCAATGTGCCCAGATTCTAACAATTCAAGAAGAGGGGGCTTGAAGTCTCGAACCATCTATTGAAACAGTAATTATTCAAAATTATATAATAGGTGACATATTTCGGTAAAAATACAGGCACCTTATAATGTGAAAACACAATAACAGACACAATACCTCAAAACTAGCTAAGTCCAGAGACACCAATACACCCTCATGCTTGGCTATCTTAATTGCAGCACAGATTAGGTCCATGTTCAAAATCCCGTACCTCAATGCAAGCCACTAACAATTTTTTTATTTTTAAAGAAAACTGGAGAAAACTACAACTGTATAACACTTAGTACTAAATGTCAAGAACATTTCCTCTCACCTTAGAACCTTTGAAGTCCTCTCTTTTCAATTCAGCAACCTAAAAGCACAACTTAAACTATTAGACATTGATATAATTGTTTTTACATTCACAAGAATATATAATCAAATCTAAAGAAAAATTGCTACCTGAATCCTAACAGCACTTGACAAGCATGGTCTCATGGTGCGGTTGCCAACCGCATCAACCAAACAGGCACACTGTACGGGCACATTTTGGTAACAAGGTTTAAGAGCCACTCTCCCAAAGACTACAAGGAAAACAACACAAATAGCCTACTCTACCTGAGCCGTAGGACCCTTCTTCATCTGTAATCTAGAGAGATCAACCCCAGAAAAGCTCATATTGTGGATGAATAATTGTCCTTGCTCATCATCACCACATGCTCCAATCAATCCGCTTGAAATTCCATAGCCTGCAGCCAAACCACGGATGGTATTGGCAACACTGCCCCCAGCGATGGTCCTGACTGAAGATAGGTCACCATTTTGTGCCGATATGTGTGCATTGACTTCCCTTAATATTTGCTTCAGTTCATCAAATCCAACCTAGTACCATCTTAAAATTAAAATTCGACACAGCCCAAACAGAAAAAGAAGAAGAAACTATGATCAAGCATCAACCCCACAAACTGAATCGAAATCAACGTAAAATACAAGGAACAAATTCAAGAACGAAGGAGGCTTCCCATGAACAGCACTCGTATCCATAACAGCATCATGGAACTACATATCACTGGCAAGTCAACAATCTCTCACGACCAGTCCATTGCAAAGATCAAAGTCCAAATTTTATCTCCACAACTACTATAGTTAGTTACACGGTGTTAATCACTTGCATAAAACAACAACTAACTTTTCTGGACAATCTATTGCAAAGATCAAAGTTCAAATGTTATCCCCACTTGAGACCGCTACTACAGCCAGAAAATTATATAGGGTTAATAACTCGCACAAAACAATAACAGAATCTTTGAAGACAATCTAAAATGTCCAAATTTTACCATATGAACCTGTCACAACTAATAAAGTTAGACTATATACAGTGTTCATAATGTGCAATAAACAATAGCTAGATCTTTCAAGACAATCTTTTGCAAAGCCAAAATTCCTTATCATCATGACTGAGTCACAACAACAAAATTTAGATAGTACAGTCGTCAGTAACTTGCACTAAAGAACGATTAAAACAACTCATCCATGATGAAGATGAATAGGTGACAACCAACTAGCAAAAGCTTTAGTCAGCATTAAAACTGGCCAAATACTAACACAATTCCAAATGCCCTCTACACATACAATTCAAACAAATAATTAATAGAAAGACAACAAAATGGTAACATAATATTAACAAGGTTGACGAGGACAAATTACCGGCCGGGAACCACCCCTGTCACCAGGGATGTGGTTGTGGTCCAGCAGTGACCAGTCTACCCTGGCAACATGGTCGACGAGAGCAGAGGCCTGGAGGCCTAGGACGAGGGGAGGGGCCTGCTCGTTAATGTCGTTGGGGGATGGGACTCGCATCCCTTCAGCCCCCATTGTTTGGAGGCGAAACTCTGAGCAAGGCCTCTCCTCCCTCGTCTCTTCCTCCAATTTATAGTTTGAGAGGCGCTGAGGTGCGCTCGGGGGAGAATTCTTTTTTTTTTTCTTTGAAACAGCGGCATATGTTTATTATTATTATTATATTTAAATTAATTTTTATCTTGATCATAAATCTCTGATTTTTTTTTAAAGAGCGGCCTAGTAGCCATGTCGGTCGTGGAGGCCAGCCGCGGCCATATCCGGCTGCGGGTGGCCTTATCCGACCAAATCTAGTCAAGGCTAGATATGGCCACGTAGCCAAAAATCTTACCATTTGTTTTTATTGCATAGTCACATTTAACTGCGGGCAGCCAAGTCTAGCTGTTGTAGGCTGAATTTAGCCTCCTGATTGGGGGATGGTGAGGTCCGACTTACGACGGTCGTCAACCCCGTTGTAGATGCCCCCTCCTCCCTGCTCCCTTGACGAGGTTGTTGAGGGTGAGCGGGGAGGAGGGGTATCCATGACAGATCGGAGGGGTTGACGTGGAACATGGTGACCACGGTGGGACGGTGGTATAGAGGTAGAGCACGGTATCGAGCATTGGGAAGTTTAGTTTTTTTTTTTAAAATAAATAAATATGACACGTCTTTGTAATCAAACGGCCTAAATTAAAATCCAGGGTAAAAAATATTTTCTACTACTGGCTGAGGAACTCTTACCCTTCTAGTTTATAGACAAGTTTTTAATAGAGCCATTGTTTTAGAGTTTTTAACGATAAATAAAAATAATGTATATTGAATGATGGTTTAATTATTGGCCAGAGCTAGGCTTTGTGCTCATCTTTTCTTCTTTTTCTACTTCTACCCATTGCATTGTTTTTTAATTCCAAAGTCTTATTTTATAGACAATTTCGAAGTTATCTTAATTTTTACGGACGAAATTAGCATCTGGTTTTTCCGGTATCCGCAAGAATCATTAGAATAGATGAATGAATGAAACTATGTCCTTCCAAATTGATGCCCTCCATACTTTTCTAAATGGCCTGATTTAAAAGTTGTAGTTTTAGTTAAAACCCGCTTTCAGTGGATGACAAGAATTTTCAATTTTTAATTATTAAATATTTTAGCTTGTATCCTTTAAGCATCAAAACCACCACATCGTTATTATTATTATTATTATTATTATTATTATTTTATATATATTTTATGCACTCGTTAAATCAATTCAAAACTTGGCTTAAAATGCATTTATTTATGTCAAATGATGCTGAGCTACGGAGACGGGAGTAATGAATCACATGGACGACTGATTGAGGACAGGAGCTCGCACAACCGGGAAAAACATTTCTTATGTTTGCCAAATTTTATGGCATTCATCTGAAATACGAGAAGTGATCATGATCGGAAATGTTTCGCATGATTTCATCTGGAAAACGAGAACAATGGTCGAGTATGGGATTATAGTAGTACTATGGTTTCTGGAGTTCACTTCAAATTCCAAACCATTGCTTACTAGCTCCTACAAATAGTCGTGCTCATTGGCCACTAGCGTCCAAGCTTTTCATCATATCCAAGCGTGCCCAGATCTCTATCTGATAATTGCGGATGCAAGTTGAACATGCATCTCTATCTGATAATTGCAGATGCAAGTTGAACATGTACATTGTGCAGCACATATTCTCACAAAAAATCTATTTTATATATGCCATTGCTGAATGGTCCAAGAGGTGAAAATCATTGAGATTCCCTGCTTCGATGCCCCGCTTATTATTGAATCAAGGAAAAGCTGGGTGTCTGATTGTGTAATCTGAGGCCATTGTCTCCACTCGCCGAAAGCAATGTAAAATTTTCTTCGTCTACAGTGACCAGGAACGTCAGATAATATGTGATTGCCCCCAAGAAAACCACACAAATAAACGACCAACAAATATTTGACGCGGCGCATTCGAGGATGGTCACAAGGACAATGGAAGTCTACTCACTTCGGCTACCGATATCCTTCTCAACCCTTTTCTTTACAAGCCACGCCTCCTTTCTAAACCTCTGTCGCTGGACACTTCCAAGACTAAGGGTAAGCATCCTTTATAAACACAACACTACCTACAGTAAGGGGAAGCCTTCCAATTCTTGCCTCGAAAGGGTGGCTTTTTAGGCGAGCGCCACTTTATTATGATTATGATTTTGACCATAAACGCATTGTTAGTTCAATCATTCGAGCAAGCCCTATGGCCCATATAACGTAGAAACGCCCTGCTTGCTTCAACTAGTCTTTCTTCTCGGTTATTCAACCATCATTCAAGAGGCTAACATTACTCGAAGGCATAAGCAACCAATACAACAAATGCAATGCAGAAAATGGATCTGAAAGATGCTTATGGCGGTTTTGCTTCGATTTCAATCGATATTAACTCAGTCAAGTTTTCTTTGAACTAACAGAAGTCAGAACAAGATGTTTTTGGCTGTACACAAACGATAATACTCAAGCCAACAAAAAGAAATATCTCAGAGAGCATATTGTTTTTCGGATAGCACATTGTGCAATCATTGCCAGTATTTCGATTGACAAGCATTCAATTACTATCAAATTCCAAAGATATAAGGTCATCTATAAATCCAACAATAAATGAAGCCCTTCTTCACTATGTAGTTCAACTAGCACATACAAAAACTAACACATTAGTCTCTGGATTTCCCAGAACTGCTGCTTGCAGAATATTTCTTCCCGATGTACCGCTGTTAAAAACAAAACATAATTGCTTGGGTTAGAATCAAACAACAGGATTCTTTCACAGATGCAATAATCTTCAAAAACTGTAAAAGATTCCCACACTCCACAAATAAATTAAATCAACGAATCAACAATACCATTTTATAGCATGTTTTTGCCTTAAACTACTTTTGATTTCATACTTCATAATTAAAAGCAGAACTAGGATAAATTGGCAGTCACCTGCTTTCCAATGTCAAAAGGTATATATTTGTACTTGATCATATGTAAGATCTGGCGCTTCATAGTCAACACAAACAGAACAATCCAGTAGCAAAGCAATATTGGCCAGAAGACAGGGACATCAAACACTGAAAAGAAGGTTAAGATAAAGGCTACAATGAAAGCCTTTGTAATGGCATACCTGATAATACATAGCAACTATTAGCAAAATCAAGTTTTGATGAAAGAAAAGCTTAGAATTAATTAAGGCATCTAAACATATTTAAAATCTAATCCTTTTTCCTTGTTTGCCCTTACTCTAAATGCCACACAACAGAGAAACAATCAAATCTACTGAATTCAACAATGAAAGACGACTTCTCCTTCAAACAATCTAAAAAAGAATTGGTGGGGAAGGGAAGATATCACATACAACAGTTGGAAGCTAATAGTGAAATAACACATTTAAGGAAAAACACAGGTATCCTAGTACTAATTGTTTCCCTAATTCCAATTGAAACAATATAGTTGTAAAACCGCAAAATACCACATAGAAGCCTATGAAAGAGAGAAATATAATCCAATCAATAAAATCTCCTGCATCAACAAGTTTAATAAACCTAATAATACTTGTCAATATAATAAAGACTGTTATCTCAAAGCCCTTAAAAATGCAACTCTTTCTATAAGTAAAGGCTTGCATGAAATTACTGTGAAAATTTTCAATGTAATGTGACATGGCCCTCATGGATCTTGAGTTCCATGCAAGTAATTGAGGCGATGAACATAAACCTCATTTCTCCATTCTTTTCAATCATGGACTATTTCTATTTTTGAAATTATTTCTGCCTTTCTCTCCTCTTTAAACCATTACCATATTTTTTATAGCTCACCTCAATTGGTCGTCTCTAAAGTCAGGAAAAGCATCTCAGGAATTTTCATGCATTTTATGTTTTGGTTGTTCTCACGCCAACACATTCTCTTATTAAAATTCAGAAAAAGAAATCTACAGAAATTCTGGCCTTTACGAAGACATCAGTTTCTTCTAATGTTGATGACATGGCAAAATAACTTGAATAGATATTAAGTATACACAATGGATGACACCCAAAAAAGTGGTATTGAATATTGAAAATTAATCTCCACTCCTTGCTTCAGCATGATAAACAATTTCACCGTATAATCAGGATGCACTTGTTTAAAAGGGCATGGAAAAAAAATGAAATTTAAGCTATAGATTGGCTCCACAACAATGCACATTTGATTACAGAAAAAGAGTAAACATGAAGCAGGTCAAAAAAATTGAAATGGAAATTAACATCCATTGAAGTTGACATGGTCCACAAACTGAGTATCAACAAGAAATGCATATCTATCTAACAAAAGAAAGAAATTGACCAACGATCATGTACAAAATATTGTACGTATCGGACAAGCAACTCATAATGCAATCCTAATTTCCTGTTACATATCTCACCCCCGAGCATGACCATATAAAAGGTTCAATGCATTTAAAAGATTCAATGCATGTATCCAACAAAAGAGTAGCACAACAAGAATATTTTGAACAGGAAAATTATCGGCCAGTATAATGAAAACAAATGGATAAATTTCAATCTCCATCTAGAGAAAGAAAAAGTACCAGAATTTGAACTCAGGCAGACGTCGAATAAAGGGCTTAAATTCATCTGATCCTTTGGTTGGGAGTGAAGCACCATCCAAACTTTCCATCTCTGGATCCACCTTTGGGGAGAGGAATCCAATTAACAGATTAAGCATATAAATCCCAAGACCATACGAGATGATGTAGAACCCCTGCAAGTAATAAACTCGCAACACATAGATTGCAGCAGCCACAAGGGTCCCAACCCATCTGCCAACAAAATGTGGAGTTGACTTGTCCAAGTAATGCTGAAATGTTCTCGAAAAATCACTCTTCCACTTAGCCAATGGAGCAGAAGTTTCACCACTGTCCCCCAAACCTCCGTCCATTAAGTTTATCCTTACGACACCCCAAAAGAATCTGAATGAAAAAACCAAAAAGGAAAATGTCAAAATTTTCCCGAGACAACTAAGAGCATTTACCGAGCAGCAATAGCTATTCTGATATGAAACATATGAGATCTATGCCTAAAATTACAAAAAAGTTTTTTTTTTAGTTCTTCCGATCTGAAAAAAACCTGAAAAAATATTTGGCCTTACTGCTATTATTATTTTACATATATAGCAGACGAACTAATGAATACTTATAAATCAATGTGATGTCTGAAAACACCGTCATCTCAACTTTCATGGTCTGTTTCCTTCAATCAGATCAATGACCATTCTAAATTTCAACAAACCTCTACTATCACTATACAGATTCAATCACGCCAACAAAAGAAGTTCAGTCGAGTACGATGACCCTATCCGCACCCGCAACTACAGATCTGGTAAAAAGACCCCTCGCCTTCATCCATACTCGTCTTACAAACCTCTAAAACACTAACCGCCCCATAACATCAATATCTCACATCAAAAACCCCATCGAACAACCCTGACCACCCAAGAAGCAGGTCGCAAACAGATCCAGAAACAAAGGTTCGACCAGCGCTATCAATAACAATCAAGTCAACCACCAAACAACAAAACCCCCCGACAAGCAGAGCTCACACTAGCTGGCTCCGAGCATCACCTAGGGTTTTCTCCCATTCGACACGCAAACGATGGTACAGATCGAAACGGAAACGCTCGAAACACATACCGAACGAAATCAGACGGCAAAAAACGGCAGCATCCGATCAAGAACGGCCGCA
>JAVDBV010003611.1:0-11927 GCA_032619315.1 Piper longum
GGCGGAAGAAGGGGGGGAGTAAATTTTTTTTTTGTTTTCATCAAATTTGGGCCATCCTTATGATCGGACGACCCATATGAGTTTGGCGCAAGTAAGGTTTTGTGGGTCTTGCTCATAAAACCTTTTGCCTATATATATAAAACTTTCTTAATACACAAACTTGATTGTCCCTAATGCTGCTTATATGTATATAGGAATTGAGCAAAAATATACAGATAGAAGCATTTCATGTTTTTAAGGTAAATGATGTATGATGGAACTGGCTAAAATAGAATTATGCCTCCCCATCCTCCCTTCATGTTCTTTTCTAATTTATTGTCAGTTGTTTGTGGCAAACAAGCAGAAGCCTCCTGAAATAGTCTCCATTCTTGTTACAAATCAAAGCAAATTTCTCCGTTTCTTTGGTGACTTCAAGATCTGTAAAGGTGGGTCAAAGTAGAAACTATCATTTGTTTCTGAAAAAATTTTATACAATACTTCCAATCAAATAGGTGTATTTTCTTTAAACACAGAGGATGAACAATTCGAGGAAGATAAGGCCCAAGTTGTGAAGGAGATTGCAGCATTAGAGCTGAGTGGTCACCCTTGAGTGAGGTGGTCATTGTTGGCTCAGCTAAGTATATTTTTCTTACTGAATACTCCTTGTGATTAGCCTCTACTTCCTCCTTTTGATCGAGTGTTGATAACACTGGTGTCTGTCTTCTAGTTGAAAGTTGTCGGAGGTAGCACATGGCAGACCATCTTGTCGACTAGTATTAAAATCTTGACAGAGCTTGTGAGATCCCTCAATTTAGTCCCACATCTAATATCTATCGGGCTAAGATCCTATTTATAAGTGGGAATGGACTATAGATCTTTAATTTAGGTTAACCATTTTAAAGAAATGATTTAGGCTCATTACGTTGCACTTTGGGCCAGGTCGTTACAGAGCTCCTTCCCACGAGCTCTTGAATTTGTTGGAGAAGGCCTTGTAGTTTAAGAATGAGAAGTTTACTCGGGTGTAGAAGTCTAGAAGATGAATGATGCAAAGCGTCTCAAGCTTATGAAGGTTGTCTCTTTGAGTCTCGCCTTCTATTTCTAGCAAACCATATAGAGTAGAAATGAACAAAGACCTTTCAGATGATAAAGACTCGAAACCAATATTTGTAATCCTTTGCATGGAAAAAAAATATCTATAATCATCTGGTCTTATAGTCTTTATTTTACGGACGTTGATACAGTAATAGTTACCATCATGGATAATCAACACTGTAACAGACACATTGTAACATAATTTATATTTAGTAAAATAGTAGTATTTTACAAGAAAATTTACAAATAAATTGTAATCTTCCTTTGAAAAATAAATTGGTAATCATGCAAATATCACCACTTATACATAGGTTTTTAATCATTATTTGGTAGCCTCTTCTTCAGAGGCTACAAGCATCGGCTCTTTTCCCTTTGTCCAACTATTGAAATTTCTTGGCAGGTGCCATAGATAACAAAGAACTAGAAAAGATGAATAGATGGAATAGGTAAACTGAAGATGTAATTGAATTGTGAAAATAACACCAAAACAGAACCAATTTTTCCTCCCTTGTTCTTACATTTGCACCTCCCTTTTGTATCTCATATTCTTTCCTGAAATTACATTTTTGCCTTCCCAAAAACTATTACTTCCAACTAACTTTATTTGTATTAATACCTCCCCGCCAAAAAAACCTTGTCCTCAAGGTTGAACTACCAAACAAAAGAGCATATAGAGCATTACAATTGGAATACAGATTTGTTGTGCAGACAAAGCAAAAGAGTTAACCCAATTTATTTGTTGAAGTCAGACTTATTGGTAGATCGGTATGAACTCTGCCACCATAGTTGATTTCAATTGAGAAATATAATAACATCATGAATTAGACTTATATTCGAAAGCTACAATCGGTAGGAAACCTTCCCAATTCTTTCAAAAACAATAAATGGACCATAATACTTTGCTGCTAGTTTGGTAATGTTTTTGGATCTAACTGAATGTTGGCGGTATTGTTGTAGCTTCAAATAAACTTTTTGTCCAACCTGGAACTCTTCATCCCTTCTTCTTAAATTATGGCAATGCTTCATACGTAGTTGTGCACTCTTCAAATTCTCCTTCAACTCAAACAAAAGTTGATCCCTTGTGTGTAAAGTGAAGTGTACTTCCTGCAACCTAGCAGTACCTGGCACATAAGATAAAAGTGTGGGTAGAGGCCTGTTATAAATTGCTTCAAAAGGTGTCATTTTAATTGTGGATTGGTAGCTTGTATTACAACAGAACACTGCCCATGCCAGCCACTTCGACCATGAATGATACTTTTCGTTTGTGAAACAGCGAAGATATTATTTTAACATTCTATTGATAATTTCTGTTTATCCATCAGTTTGTAGGTGATATGCAGAACTATAATTGAAAGCCATTCCCTAAAGACGAAACAACTCATTCCAAAAAACACTTGTGAATGTACTATCTCTATCACAAATAATTGATGTGAGCGTCCCATACAACTTGAAGATATTATCATATAACAATTGAGTTGTGGCAGCTGCTATAAATGGATGGCAGATAGCCATAAAATGGCTATACTTGGACAATCTGTCAACAACTACAAATATTGAATCTTTGCCCAAACTCTTTGGAAGTCCTATGATAAATCCATTGAAATGGCAGTCTAGATCTGTTGTGGTATGGGAAAAGGCTCAAGCAATCCCAAAGGTAGCATTGTAGAGTATTTAAACCTTTGACAAATATCACAATTTATGATAAATGTGACCACATCTTGATGCATTCTTGACCAATAAAATAGAGCTCTTATTCTTTTGACAGTTTTAAGAATCCCTTCGTGTGTCCCTTAGTGAAACTCCTTTAAAATGATAGGTATCAAATCTATATCAGAAACCAAATAAATTATGCTCTTGTAAAACAGAAGCTCATCATTGTATGTCCACTTTGTTAATAATTTCCCTTTATGGAACTTCTACAATAGTTCATGAATTGTACGATAAGTCAAGTATGAAGCTTTGATCTCATGAGTCCATTGGGGCACTATCATTGAAATTGTAGCAATACCCAACTGATTGTTCTCTCCTTCATGCAGTTTGAATTGCTGAATTGAAGAACCATTAAACATAGGCCATTGGCAACCTTGTTTTCCTTCCCTGGTTTGTACACTCAATATTGAAATCATATCCAATCAACTTAGTAAGCCATTTTTGTAGTACTACAGTGTAAACCTTTTGCTCCCATGGATATTTCAAACTAGCATGATCAGTTCTAACAATGAACTTGTGTCCCAATCAATAATCGTGCCATTTTTTTATAGATAATATAAAAGCCAACATTTCCTTTTCATATATGGATATGAGAAGATTTCGACCATGAAGAGTTTTTCTAAAATATGCAATAGGCTTACCTTCCCGCATCAACATAGCACATATTCCCACTCCACTAGCATCACATTCCACCACAAAAGGCAGTGAAAAATCAGGAAGATCTAGGAGTGGGGCTTTTGTTAAAACTTCTTTCAGGTCATTGAATGCTTTCTTTGCCATTTCATCCCAAACATAAACTTCTCTTCACAACAAATCATTAGGTGGGGTAGATATGGTAGCATAACCATTGATAAATTTTCTATAATAACTTGCCAAGCCTAAAAACCCTCGAATCTGTTTGATTGACTTCGGTATTAGCCAATTGACCACTGTAGATGTCTTATCCAAATCCATATTCACTCCTTTTGCTGAAATCACATGACCCAAATACTTCACTTCCCAAATTCCAAAACTACATTTTTCTTTCCTAGCAAAATATTTGTTGCTTTTATAGAACACAAAATGTGATTTCCAAATGATGTAAATGGTCACTTCATGTCTTACTATAAACCAATATGTCATAAACAAAAACTAGGATAAAGTCTCGAAGGTACTTAGCAAAGATAGAATTCATCAAAGCTTGAAATATGGAAGGAGCATTGGTTAATCTGAATAGCATCACTCTAAACTCATAATGGCCTTGGGGAGTTTGAAAAACTGCTTTGTGTACATCATCCTCATGCATTCGAATCTGATGATAGCCCGATCTTAAATCTAGCTTTGAAAAATAAAATGTACTATTTAATATGTATAAGAGCTCATCAATATTTGGTATTGGAAATCTGTCCTTAATTGTCACATTGTTCAATGCTCTATAATTTATACACATCCTCCAGCTCCTATTTTTTTCTTCACCAATAAAATAGGAGATGAATAGCAACTGGTTGTACTCTTAATGGTACTTGCTTCTAACAACTCTTTAACCTGCCTTTCTATCTCATTTTTCTAAAAATATGGGTAGCAATATGGTTTAATAACTACTGGTCCTATTCTCACTTTCAATGGAATCATATGGTCAATTGCTCCCTTGGGAGGAAGAGTTGTGGTTACTTGAAACACCCTCTCAAATTTTTGCAATAGCACTTGCAATTGTTGCTGCTCTTCATCTATTATATAACTATGACGCTGAAAACATTGTTCTGATCCCTCCAAGAGTTGCAAATGCATAAGAAGCCCGTGCTTTCTCTTATTTAATGTATGCGACATCTGCTTGTTGCTGCACAATTGAGTAGGCGGAGTTGATAATCCTTGCAACGATGAGTTAACTCCATCTTTAGTAAAAGACATGGTCAATGATTCAAATTTCCACATAATCGATCCCAATGTCTTTAGTCATTGAACACCCAAGACAACATTGAACTCTTCTAATTGCAATGCAAAAAAATTTTAGAAATGATAGTATGCCCAGGTAGCTCAAGAATTACATTTACACATTTCCCTGCGCAAGTCATTTGTTGCGCATTTGCAACTTGCACCTTCAATGTATTACTAGTTTGAACCTTAAGCCTCAACCTTTGTACTATCTTTACATTAATGAAGTTATGTGAACTTTCTCAGTTGGTTAAAACGAACACCTATTGGCCATAAATTCTACCAAATATTCTCATCGTGTTTGATGTGGAGGTGCATGTAAGAGCATTTAGTGAAATGGCCGGTAAGTTATCATTAATGTTGGAATCTTCACATTGTATGGAATCCTCTTCCCTTCCTTCTGATCCCTCCTCATCTAATATACCTTCAATCCAAAATAGCTGCTTACATTTATGTCCTGGAAATTTATCCACTAATATTTGTGGTAGTTGTACCTACATTTTCTTGTTTGGCTCTAGCAATTTGGGAATTCCCTAACCATCCCCTACTTTTCAGGTTGTATGGAACCCTCATTTTCACTAAAACCTTAGGTTCAAAGTGCTTTGCTAATCCTTGTGCCTCGAGTAAAGATATTAGCCTTTGTGACTTAACTTCCACTCTCAATTGCAACTTACGACCACAAGTGAAACCACTAATCATTTGTCTTTCAATCATGCTACCAGCTCTTAGAAGAAGTTTGTTGAATCTGGTAATGTAGTCTCTGACTTCACCATCTTGTGCGAGTCTTGTTAGATTTTCATAAAAATCCTCATAATCAATAGGGCCAAATTGCAAATTCATAGCATCTTTCAAATTTTGCCAAGTCATCTCTTCTTGAAGTTCTTCAATCATATCAAATTAAATCAAAGTATCATCTTCCAGATGATAGCTAGCTAGTCTAACTTAAAACTGTAGTTTCACCTTATGCAACCTGAAATTTTTTCACATCGACTAAACTATGAAAGTGGATCTTTTGTACCATCATATTTTAGAAAAGTCATTTTTGCTACCCTGAGATAATCATCATCTTGAGGATTCCTTGGAAGTCCTCTTGATCCTCCACTTGAAGATTCAGGTACTAGACGATCACTAGCATAATATGGATTCCTTAGACCACCTCTTGAGGCATTTTATCGATCATGTTACCTTCGCTTACATTCCTTGCTTCCACATTTGCAATAGGGACAAAAGGATTCACCACACTTCTATTATTATCACAGCTCTTGATTTTGAAAAATTCTTCAAATTGAGATGATAATTTAGAAAGTACCGGTAATAATTGAGATTGTACCCGCCAACTATGCGCTTGCTCTTTTCAAATCTCAATCAATTCCCCTGCCATTGGAACTGACGGAGCTGCTACCTTTACTCTGAAACCAATTTGATAGCCTCTTCTTCAAAGGCTACAAGCATCAGCTCTTTTCCCTTGTCCAACTGTTGAAATTTTTTTAGCAGGTGCCATGAATAACAAAGAACCAGAAAAAATAAATGGATGGAATTGAATTGTGAAAACAACACCAAAACATAACCACTTTTTCCTCCCATGTTCTTACATACGCACATCCTTTTAATATCTCATATTCTTTTCTGAAATTATATTTTTACCCTCCCAATAACTATTAATCTTCCAACTAACTTTATTTGTATCATTATCTTATTAATCAAATGAACCAACTAGAGCTCGCTTTATCTTGTTAGTCTCCAACATGAACCAATTAAGACACAAGAGGCAGGTTCAACGGAGAGTAGTGAAGTTCTTCCAAAGCAAGCATCATATATGGACTTCGTTTGTGTCGATATTTTCGTCCTTGCCATCTTCTACCAGGGCTTCAAGAAAGATGGTACATAAATAAAATTTATCAAACTAAATAAATTAGATATACAGTATACTACCCCGCGGTACAGTATCTCTCTGAATGGGGTGGCAGTTGGCACATCTCATGTGTAGTTCAAGTGAGTGTTGGATCGGAATTTAGAGTACAATACCTTTGTCTTTGCCATCCATGGCCGACCCTGGTACATACACTCCTTTCTCCCATTCCTCCCTTCCTTTTACTATTTCTTCCTGATCGTGTTATTTATCTATTCATCATTCACTTGCAATCTTTTTTTATTTTTATTTCGCGTCATATCTTCGCGCAGATTCTCTTGCTGAGTACCTTGCAGTTGCAATTGAAGCTGCGAAGCGGGCTGGGGAGGTTTGCTCGTGGGCTTATTTATCTCCTCTTCTTCATCTTTCTTTTGGTGCCATTTATCCTCTTTTTTGTGCTTCTTTTGTCAATCTTCAGATAATTCGCGTGGGATTCTACCAGACGAAGCATGTTGAACACAAGGGACAGGTGACTGACGTTTTTAACGTTGTGTTAGCCATCATTATTGCTTTCTCACCCTAGATTTGGTTAATAATAACACGTATCCTGAAAACCAATATTGAAACATGCACCTACACTGTCCATTGGGCATCGTAAGAGTTTGTAATTTGATGTGGGATTTGAGGCATTTGTCTCTCCTTTTCAAATCCTGCTTTGTTTGTTGGTTACTAATACGACCACAGTTTTCATCATAGAATTGCAAGTTAAGATCCTTATGATGAGAAACATGAATTTTGGTGAGACTGTTGGGGCTGTAAAATGGAATTTAAGATTCAATATATCCACTTCCCCGTAACTTAATCTCAGTGGGTTGTTTGTAGGTGGATTTGGTAACTGAGACTGACAAAGCTTGTGAAGATCTCATTTTTACTCAACTAAAGCAGAGATATCCCGATCATAAGGTAGAAATTGCAAATCATCATGTTTACCTTAATATTTTACTTTTTATTACTTTGTGTCTTACCTTATTTACCGAAGATGGTTATGAATTATGTTTGACACTAGTGCTTTTTGCGTACATTATTTCATTTGGTCAGTTCATTGGAGAAGAAACTTCTGCAGTATTCGGTACTGCTGATTTAACTGATGAACCTACATGGATAGTGGATCCTCTTGATGGAACAACAAACTTTGTTCATGGGTATGCTGCTTTCCTTCAGCTGTACTTAACCAATTTTGAAGAACTATCACTTCATATTTTATTGCATATAGGTTTCCCTTTGTCTGTGTATCTATTGGTCTTGCTATCAAGAAGAATCCTAGTGTTGGAGTTGTCTATAATCCCATACTAGATGAGGTTAGGCTTCTTTATTGAAGCTCTTTTTGGTTATGTTAATCTTTGTTCTTATTCTTTAGAAAATTTTCTTTGCCGCTATCTTTCTTTGCATAATTTTAAAAAATAAATATGATCGAGCTTTAAACTTCTTTATTAAATACTTGCAGTTATTTACTGGTGTACGTGGACAAGGTGCATGCTTGAATGGAAAAACTATAAAAGGTAACACTATTTCTTCAATAAGCCCTAAAAACTGTGACGTCCTTGGTAGAAATCCATAGAATAAGATTGGTTGAATTGATGATATTGAAAAGAGAAGTGTAAAAGAAGAGCTTTACGGTAGAAAAGAACAGTGATATTGGCTTTGTTGGTTGTGTAACAAATTGAAAAGAGGCAATGATGATAGGTTTAAGTTTGTGTAGTTGAGAAATTACAGTTGGATTATTTGTGTGTTATAAAAAAAAATTTCTTAGGAAAGCCGTCACTTTTATTTAGGATTTTTCTTGTTAATTCTTTAGAGTCCTTACATAAGTGAACCAAGTTGTTGAGGCCATCATTGTTTAAATTGTCATAACTAAGACTAGATGTAACTTGCGATGTAATTTTTATCCCTATTGCATGTAAACAATTTTGCAACCCTAACAGCTGGTAAATTTTTTGATCTTGCAGCATCATCTCAAACTGAATTGGTAAAGTCAATCCTTGCAACAGAGGTAGTTTATGTTTTCTTTTTCTCTTGTGTTGTTTATTCTTGTCAAACCTAAATCGTATTTTATCGTACAAGCTCCTCATCCCAGCATATTTAGTTAACTCTACAACGATGAAATATGTTTTGTCCATTTTAATATCAAATCTATGCAGATTTTTTTAAGCAGACATTTATGTCTTGTTTCATTACCTCATTGTTCAGACTTATTTTTGATGAATTAAGTTTTCTTCTATGTTCACAATTAATATCTACAACTCTCTTTGGCAGATTGGAACAAAACGTGATAGCATTACTATTGATGCTACAACAAATAGAATAAACAGTTTGCTCTTCAAGGTATCACACAACATAATTCTTACTGTCTTTTTTTATGAATTGAGAGAAAATAAACTAAGTTTTTTTACTTGCAGGTGAGATCACTTAGGATGTCAGGATCATGTGCATTAAACCTCTGTGGAATTGCTTGCGGGAGGCTTGACCTGTTTTATGAGCACGGATTTGGAGGCCCTTGGTAAGTGGGACTGGAAATCTTTTGTTGAAAGTGTCTTGTCTAAAGGTTGAAATTACTTGTCTAAAGGATGATTGCAGCTTTGTCGTTCTTATGATCGTGCTGCTTTCTAGGGATGTTGCTGGTGGAACAGTGATTGTTGAAGAAGCTGGTGGTCATGTTTTTGACCCGTAAGAGTTATGCCTTCAAATAAATTGACTACTGTCATTTTGATGGAAATTCTGCATAGTTGAACCTGTATAATATGGACTATGGTGCTAGAACTTAGTTCACCTTAATTGACAGTTTAACATTCACCATCACACCTTATTGTTGGCATTGGTCCGGACTAGCTTTACTTTTATCACTTAAATGTCCAGTTTTTTGCAGTCAATGTCAAAATTCACTTGCATTTTAAGCTTTCTATTCATCTGTTTGACTTGCTATTTACGTTTTTGATGATGAATTTACTTGTTTTTATGTTTATTAAGTTAAGTCGCTGTTTCTTTTCAGAAATGGGGGAGAACTTGACTTAATGTCGAAAAAGGTTGCTGCAACAAACGGCCATCTTAAGCAGCTTTTTGTGGATGTATTGGAGGTGGCTGAGAGTAAAACGCAATGACCTGTTTTTTGGAGCTTTAACTATTCTATTGTTGATTTTGCTCTATTAATTATCATTCATGCTTCTTTAAAATATATCAGAAATAAGGCTTTTGCGTGGATTTTCAACAAAAATAAGAACTTCTGGCATGAATTTACGAGGGAGGGTGTTGCTGGTAAATGCCAGGTTTCTTCCATATCAGGACTTGAAAAAACTCAATGCCTCAAAGCTACGAATTCTTTGTTTAATTTACTGCTTTACTGAGCTGTTGTTACTCGAGATAGTGTATTAATTACAAGCCAAAACTGTATTTTTTTTAAAAAAATCATGGAATATAAGTTGGTAATAATGTTTGCCGTTTTTTTATTTGCTTGTTCTGAAAGCCGGCTGCATTCAATTCATACTGCTACTAAGGGTTTCTACTTTCTACTTGTATGGTACTTTTCTTTGCCCCTATCCAAACTAGGCAACGCAGTGCAACCAGTGACCAGCAAATATTGGTTGTCAGATTCAATCTCTAGGCCCAGAAACATTTTGAGCGTTGATGCAACTCTGGTGTGCATTTAGACCACCACCTCAAAGGTTAAGGAAGCTTCCATAAATGACTATGGTGATGCAAGAGAGACTACCATCTCTCTTGTCTGTATCTTCATGCTATGCAGCTGCCACCTCCCACGAAGACTTGTCATTAAAAAAGACGCTCAGATCTGAGAAGAGTGGAGTCAATCGCAAAGCCAAGTAAGATCTTTAGATGCTAACGTTTTAATGTCAATAGCAAATATAAAAGAACACAAGCTGGGTTTGTCTTAGATCAAAGTGGTGTGTTAAGTCAAGACTGCACAAAGGGGGTAGGTTGCCTTCTTTTATTTGATTGACTCCATGATACACGCCAAACCCCGGCTCATCGTGGCGAAGGTCGCACCATCTACACGCAACGAACACGTGAACCGGTGCTTAGATTCCACCAAAGTCTTTCTTCTACACAAATCATTATATTTGTTCAAGCTCTAACAGACTAAACAAACACCCACAAATCTACGAGCACCCACACAAGTCTTGGATAAAAACAAAAAAACAAACGATGCTATGCACAATAAACACAGAAACAAGAAAATGCCCCTGAGAAGTCTGTCTTGATATCAACATTTCAGAGGACTCGTTGATAAGCAAGAGCGTAATCAGATGAAACTTAAGATTCTGATTTTGTCCTTGGAATCATCCAAACCATCTTCGAAAGCAGTTCACAAAATAAATTTTGTAAAAAAAAAAAGAAAAGAAAACTTCATAATATCCGGAGTAATGGAGAAGATATAAACACATACAGACTAATATAAGCACATAATAAACATGTTGTAAAATGATAATTAAACAACTAGAAATACTAGTATATTAATTAGTGACATCTCAATCTCTCGATCAAAAGGGTACCCAGTACAGGAGAATAATAATAATAATAGTATAGAATATAGAATACAAGAAGTCACGCCAAGAAAGTAAAACGCAATCAGTCTAGCATCCCATAATAATAATAATACAAGCCAAAGAGGGGGAGAGAAGAAGAAAAAGAAAAAAAAATGGCAAAAAAGCCTACAATGGTGTTCATCATACTTCCGTTCTCCCTTCTCCCTTCTCCAATTCTCCGGTACAATGTTGAGATGCAATGCTAAATCTAAACACCGTTTTGAGTCCTGCCGACGTAGCCGTTGACCCCGTTGCCGGCCGCATGGTGGGACTTGTCGGAGGAGCTCCACTTCCTCTTGAGGACGATGGGCCAGGTGACGGCCTCCAGCAGCAGCGCCACAGCTCCGAGGGCGATGATGATGCCAATGTAGGCGTTCTTCCATTTCTGGTCTGGGTCCAGGATGTCAAGCCCCTTGAACACGTTGATCACGCTCAGTATGATCACCGTGTACCCAACCGAGTGGTGGTAGATGTTCCAGTACAGCCGGTACTTGTGATCCTTCTTCGGCCTCAGAAGCAGAGCAAACACCTAGTGGTGCATCATCAAAATATTGATTGATATCAGGTCCATCACAACAAATGACAACATATTCAAAAAAAAAAAGTTGATTGATATATAATGACGATTAACTAAATTGATAGCTAAGTAGTACCTGGAGTGTGCCGAGGGCGAAGAGGGCGATGCCGATTCTGCGGTGGGTGGTGTAGGTGATGCCGGAGGAGTCAGCGCCGAGCTTGAGGCCGGTGCCCCAGCCGGCGACGCCGATGATGTAGGCGGAGCTCTGGCAAGC
>JAVDBV010003612.1:0-15674 GCA_032619315.1 Piper longum
TATATATATATATATATATATATACATACATTAAAATCGAGTGTCCGGAAAGTAAATATATAATAAATAAATAAATAAATAAGCGAAAAAATTATTTTTAATAAAATAAATAAATAAATAAAAGAAGGCAAAGCACTAAACATTACTTCATTAGAAAAACCATGCAACATTAATTTGCTGATTTACACAAGGAGCTGCTTCCGATCAAGAGCTCCGGCAAGCGGTGGCCGGCGGTGACTCACCAGTGCTTCATGGTGTGTAGCTCATGTATAGCTAGGATCGAAATCCTCCTAGGAGGACTCTACTATTTACTATTCACCCCCGCCGGAGCCAGGGCGAGGTGCAAGTCCAAGCCGATCTCATCGTCGGAGTCGCCGCCGCCGTCAACCCCGACGCCTCTAAACCCATCTCCGATCTGCACCACGGCGTGCTGCTGTACCATCGACCCCTCGGCTAAAAATGCCTCCGCCGTCTCCGACGACCCGGTGTACGGCAAATCACGGTATGGGCAGCTGTGGAGGGCCTTCGGCTGCGGTAGCGGCGACGGCGAGGGGAAGTAGACGGCGTTGGAGGGGAAGAAGAGGTTGGGCGGGACGAGGAGGTAGTGAGGAGGGGCGAAGGCGGCGGCGGCGCCGCTGCCGGTCTGGGCGGCAAGCTTGAGCTGCTGCCTCTCCCTCCTGTGGGCGTTTTGGTGGCCGCCGAGGGCTTGGGAGTTGGTAAACTCTCGGCAACAATACTGGCATTCGTACCTCCGACAGTAGGCGCCGCCACCGGAGTTTGTCGAGGTCTCCTCCGGCGGCTTTGCATGGCCGACGTGAAATCCGAACAGCTTAATTAGTCCCACATTCCCGGCCTTGTCCAATATCTCTTCCATGGCTTCAAGGTGGTTGGTGTTTGGAGTAAGCAATTTTCAAGTCTTTGCTTATGTATATATACAGATGAGATCAAATACATTTGGAAGTGATGGGATTAAGATTAATTGTTGTTATTATAAGCTTGATTATTATAGATGTTGGGCTAAGGGTAAGCCCCACCCCTCTTAATGATTTGGTTAATGTAATTAAGGATGAAAAGTCCTATATTTTATCTTCTAAATATGACGTCAAAAATCGATGCATTGAGAAAGCTACTTATTAAAGCCATATATGGCACAAAAAAAAGAAAATCAGACAATTAAAAAGATGACATTATAGATCAACTCGATTGTAGCCTTAAAAGATATTATTTGTAGTCCTAATTAAAATTATTTCAAGAGAAGCTTAAGGGGATTCTACTATTGTGATAGGTAGAGAAATTCTCCAATCAGCGGTTTGATAGGGAAAAAATTGGTTTAGCTTGAGAAAAAAAGGCACTTTGTCTGACCTCTTTTTGTTAATTTAATTTTCACTTTTGGTGTTTTTAGTTTTGTTTAATTTTGTTTTTTAGTTTGTGTCCTGTTTGAATGGTAGGCTAGAAGGATCTTGTTCTTCAAGAAGAGAGTTTTGAGTGCGTTCTAGTTGGAGTGCATGGCTGTATAAAATGGACTTATATGATTGCCAGATTGGACTAATGGCCCCCCTCGTCTGTGTATCATCCGCGTATGTGATCTGTCTCATCATGTCTCTTGCTACCTTTCCTCACAAGTACTCGATTTAGAGATGGTTATGCACTTCACAGTTCACACCTTTGCCCAGAAACTCAAGCTAGCTATGAGCAACATTTTCTTGAACATGAGACCAATATTTAGAGAGTAGTTACATGCAAATGATGCATCCTTATGGAATCCAAAGAACCCAGAAAGATTAGAGCTTGCATGGACCCCGGCCGCTATGGGTTGTGCCAAGAGATGTGATGGATTTGGGCTGGCAACTTTCCAGACAAACAGTTTGAAAACAAGGAGAAATGGGAACTTGGAAGTGGGTAAGTTGGTAACTAACGGACAAACTCATGCACAGTCGCAAAACCCAGATGCCGGTGAAAGCCTGCCCATGCTCTGCAACTACGGGAGTAAAACAGAGCATATCACTTTACCATTGGTAGCAAAATATGTACATTGTTGCTTCAAGTTTCCTGAATGGCAAATCAAGAACATGCAGAGTAAGAAGAAATTGAAAGCTGGTGGATTGGAGTATCATCAGATGTGGACAAATCTGACATGGTTGGTGATATAAAGTAGTAGCAGTGGAGGTGCCCGGCCACGAGGGAGCCAAGTGGTAGTGAGAAGATGATGAATACGATGCTAATTCGGGTCCAAATATGATAAATAAAATAAAAATAATATTCAAATTTAAGGCTAATTCGGGTCCAAATTTTTCGTATTTGAATATCTATTTAGCTAACTTGGGAGTGGCTAAAAACATTTTTAGTCCACTCAACATTGTAAGAAAAGCTATGAACTACCCGTTTTTACCCATTTAAAATGATTTTTTATAATAATTTGAGTGGATAAATTATATTTTGCGTGGATTGCCAAAAAAATCAATTATATATTATTAAATGCTATGGATAAGAAATATCTTATTATGTCAACTTATATGATGGAGTAGACACATTTTTTAAAGTAAAAAGTATATAATAAAGGCAAAGAGAAGTTAGAGGAAATTAGGCCTATTTCACATATCATATCCCCTTGTCTTAAGACCAAATTAAGGTTGGAGCCAACAAATTAGTGTATGTATGGGTTGCCAATCTACAATGCATTGCAGTTTAATTAATAAAAACATTCATCTTTTGTCCCACCTTGCTTTGTCATTAGTTGCCTGCAATGTCATTCTTTTCCATGTTGTGACATATGTTCTTGCTAACCAGCTAAGTCCCAACAAAGAGATACATTAATCAAGACCTTAACTATCCTTGTTTCTTAATGTTGGTTGGCCTTAAAGACACAGATAATTACATTTAGGATTTCTTCAATCTATTCTTGGCCCACCCAAATTCCGTTTAATCAAGAAAAAATCTTCAATCTTTACAAGGCATTAGCCTGTTTATAAGACCTGATTTGATGGAGTTGGATTTGAGTCATGTGAAGTAATCAGATTTGATAGCTAAGAAAATTATAAAGTTATATGCAGCCAATTTATTGTGGGGTTGTAATGTACTTGCTTCTCTTGTCCTTTGTTGAGATACAAGCAGCATGTGAAATTGTGATCTTAAATAGTTTATACTTGTTTGACAATGATAGAGAGACTAAACCAAGATTGTGGTCTAGTAAGTCAAAAATAATGCCACCAGCTTATCTGCTACAAGCATACTTGCTGGGTCATCTTGTAAATGTAAATATTCAAAGTGGTCTGTGAGTTCAATTCAGAATGAGTCATGCAACAGATAAAAATTAAATAAGCAAAGGCCAACCACACTTAATATTTAAAATGGTATTAATTGGCTATGTCAACTCTTATTAACATGTTAAATTTTCTCTGAGATGGAAGAAGAAATGTCATGAAAACCAGTGGATGATTCAATCATGTGCCTCTTCGAAGGTTCGGCCTTTGCTTTACAATTTTACCAACTTTAAAGAAACTGGAAAAAAATCAGATGAAAAGCACAATTAAACAGCACAAATTTGTGGTTAAAAAATGTTTCCCAACCATGTCAAAAGCAGTGTTTCAACAAATTTTAACAAATCAATGGAAGAAAAATTGCAGCAAGCAAATCTGATACAAGAGTCATCTACCCAACATTTCTTTTCGCAACCATTCTACTTGTCCTCCCTTCTTCGTCAATGGCAGATGCAACAGTTCTAGACAAGCTCTTCAACTGCGTCAAGCTAGCACAGCTGCTTCTGATTACTCCCCTGCTGCCTGCTCCAACCTTCTTCTCAAACCCACCAGAAGACTTGCTTATCTGACTTCCTTTCTTACTCTTTGCACCACCACTAGGTGGGGTTGCCACTGCTCGTACATTAGGCGATTTGTTCTCCTTCCGTAGAATTGCCGACAAGTCCGGCACTGATCGAGCAACTGCCATGGTTGAAGACTGGCCGCTGCATGGCAAGGAAAGCTCAAATGCAACTTTCTTCTTTGTAGGTGTTGTGTTGGCAGCTTGTTCGGCTCTCTTAACTCGCAGCCTTTGCTCCCTCTTCTGAGAGTATATTTGATACATTGGACCGTGTTTGAGTAGAGGATATGGAGTGAGTGTTGCTAATAAGACTTCCCCATTTTGCTCACCCACATAGGTTGCATCAATCTCTGATGACTTCGCCATGAACGACATTGACCTATTCTGATGAACACATGAAACCACAAGGATTTATACAATGTACCTGCAACGGCTAGATGTTGTTTGTGTCTCCAAAATGAATCTGTAGACTTCTTTCTGAGAACAAGTTGCTACGCTTTCATGGCGTGTTTCAACTTTCAAGCTAAAATGTAAATGAAATGGAGGCCACTCACAGACAATGGTAAAGAAAGAAGGGTGCAACTTTCTTTGTAGCTTTTGGAAAGCTGTACCAACGGTAAAACATGGGAACATCCACCTACCAGCCCACCAGATATTGAATTGAACGTTGGGTTTCATATCATCATATGCTACTATGTGCAAATGGTATTCATAAAAAAATATTTAGTGCCAAGTATATAGAGTTAGGGATGTACATCTGGTTGCAAAAATTGTGTTATATACATGCAGTTGATTGTTAGACTTTATGATACTTGTATTTCTGCCCTATATTGAACCGATTGATGCTGCTGTCGAAACCGTTCAGAATGAGAGTTCTTATAGCTTCCGCTCCTTGCTCCAGAGCAATATCAACCTGCTTGAAAATAGGTCGAGTTAGAAAAAAAGGTTTCCACTGTAAGCAACCTTCTGATGGAGCAGTTCTATGTATCTCAAGTTCTACCACTGAAATGATAGAAATAGTGCAGCTGTGAACTAGCAATGTTTCCTCTATACTTTTGATGAATGTTTCTTTTATACTTGCAAACAAAGTATTTAATTGTCAAAACAGAAAAGGCTCTGTCCAACCTTTATTACACATATTTCAAAATTTACGCAAACAGTAACAGTTCTAGATATATAAGTTATTAAACCTGAATGCGTTCATCTGAACTGAATTTTTGCAACAAGTACGCTCTCATGTCCATTGTTCCAGGGGGATTGCCAATACCTAAAAAATTAGAAGAAAAAAAAAAAGAAAATTTCAATACTCCTGGCATTTAGGATACACAGAATATCACACCATGTAAGATAAAGAACAGAACTAACCGATAGATAATCGAGGGAAGTTCCTACAATTATCCAAATGCTCTGTTACACTCTTCATTCTGAAACCAAGAGTCAAAAGTGTTAAAAATATTATTACAAAAAGATTTTCAGTTCACTTTTTAGTGATAGTTAATGCAAACCAATAAATTAAATAATCCAGTTTCTTGTCTTTACTGATTGCCTCCATCCACACCCCTTGTTTGGCCTTGATCTACCCTTCTAAGTCTATTTCAAATGTCCATATTATAAATTTTGTGACTGGAAACATGGCTTTCCTTCCACATAATTTAACCTTGCAAACGGCTTCACAAATTAATGTTAAAAAAATTCTATATTACTATACCTAAGGATGCAAGACAAAAAAGCATATAAGTGAAGAGAAAACTAAAAGTACATACCCGTTATGATGACCATGACCTCCTTTAGGTTGCAATCTAAGAACCCCATTTGGTAAGCTCATGTCGTCATAAATCTTAACAACATAAAATAAAAATATGAAATTGAGATCATTTGCATGAGATGACCATTAGAACAGTCGTAAAGTAAAGTGAATTTGAACATACCAAAAGGATATGCCGTAATGGAACTTGATAATATAAAGCAAGCGGTGCAACCTTCAAGTAATTAGAAAAAAAGTGAGAAAGTCATATAAAGAATCTAGCCATGCATATTTTCATAAGACAAAAGGCAAAAAAGATCATGACAAACATCTTAAAGGTAATTGGTAGATGTTTGAAATAAATAAAAAATATGTGCTCCAAAGACAACAAATGAACTTAAACCAAGAAGCAGTAAAATTAGAGTTTTTTGGATTTTCTAAAAAGTCGATTTCAGGCATAAAGCCAAAGTTGAATTTGCTAAACAACAAAAAATTAAAGAGGCATCACAACTGGGAGCAATTTATCTAGTCGAGAAGTAAGCTTAAACTGCATTCATTTTTGTCAGACACTGAGAGATATGAACCTTTCACACTGGCAAGAACAAAACCAATAAAAATAATATGAGCTAAGGAGATAATTAACTAAAATTTATTCAAGGAGAAGACAGTTTGTCATGAAGAAATATCGTAAAGTTCAAAACTACAGAAGAAAAAAAACTAACTGCCTCTCCACTGAAATTCATGTATGCCTGAGGCTTTGCCAACAAAATTGGTACTTCACCAATGGAACCTGAACGGATCATGCACAAAAAGTAAGCATTATCAGAAAAATGGTAGCATAAATGCACTGGCAAACAGAGTGGGTGACTATATACGAAAACCAGGAACACCAAAAGTGAGATTCAGTAAGACAAGATACCTATGCCAATCAGTGATTTTGACTGTATAGCATTCAAAGGGATGCCTTGTGTTTGGGACAGCCGATCAATCATCTCAAAGCCAACCTGGAAGGAGCAAAATCTAGATATCATACCCCAAAATAATTGAGTTACTCGAAGAAATGTCTCTTATTATTGTTAAGGTCACAACTATAACACATCCCAACAATCATTCGTTGAAGCCAAGGCAAAGAAATTAGGTCTTTAGCACGGATACATAGGTACCAATGATGAAAACAATTCGACCAGCAGCATACATTGTGTCTTGTACCATGGTATTTAGTTCCAGGGTTTCCCAGCCCAACAATCAACCAAGGAGTATACTCTGTTTTAACTCCATCACTCTCAGGCAATGAGGCAGACACGCTACGTTTGACCGAGACAAAACTTCTGGGCAACTGACAACGTTTTCCCAACGGTACATAATAGCCAGGAACAGATAATGCTTGCAACATGACCTGCAAACCATAGTTCCTAAAATGCTCAAAAAGTGCATGACTTCAACCACCAAAATCAGAGCTAAAAATGCACTGATTTGGAAGTTCACATCAATTTCTAAGTAGCCAAAACCTTGCTATTGCACAACTTAAGAAACATATCCATCCAACATCAATCGTGAAGCACAAATGCATCAGTGCAGGGAAATTATACCTAGGAGGTTAGCAAAACAGTGAATTAGATTTATACATTCCTATTATATATAGTATAAACCTGATGTAAATCAAATTCACAAGGACTAGTGAATTTGAGTCAAAAAAGTGTCAGTGAATGTAACATATACATGCTATGGGAGTCGATGCAGCAGTTGATAATATTGCAGAAATATCTGGTCAGTATTAACACAAGCAGTAAAATTTCAAGTATAGCTCTTTTTCGTAACCAATGTAAATTTCCGAAGAAATAAAAACGATTAGAAAAAAGACCATAGGCAGTGAGGGAGGGAGGAGGGAGGAGGCACTTACAGTCGTTGGTTGGAGCTGCCGACCCACAACGCTTGGGAGGTGGTTTGGCACGGCTGAGTCGGGGGAAGGAGGGGGCGACGACGGACGACTTAGCTAGGAAGAAGATAAAATATATAGAAGGCACGGATATTTTTTACGAAGAAAAATAATTAATTGAGTAGTTGATAAAAATTATAAGTTAATAATATTACTAATATTTCTGAAATTAATTGCTAAATTATCATAAAAAATATTAAATTTTAGGTAGTATATGAAATTTAGTTATTGATTTTTTCATTCTAACATAATATTTACTCACTCAAATATTTTAAAAATAATGATTTTGATTTTTATGTTAAATAAAGCAGATGATGTGAGCATAAATTAAATATTACTTTTTTGTGGAAAATATATTTTGTAATACGAAAGCAAATTAAAAAATCTAATAAATATAAAATAAAATTTAATTTGACTAAGATTGAACACCATTTCAAATGATTTGAAAAACATCAATGTCATCGTAAGGTATTGCTAAATGAAAGGATCTAATCAATGCATATAAATGAGAAATTATAGATTGAATTGCCGAATTGAAATAATTGGGTGTTATTATATATATACCTTTGTATCAACTAAGATTATGAGCAAGAGATAAGCCGTCTCGAATCATTGAATATGTTTGAGGGCAAACAATTGTCTCTTGGGCTTCCCTCACTCTATTATAGAAGCTAACTCCTCACCAAATAAAGTTTATAACTTTCATCATATTTTGCTCTCTAAAGAGCAGTTTTTTTCAAAAAGTACTCACTTGGAATGCCATTTTGAACAAAGCATTTTAAACTTCCGACTACCAATATTTTGTCCGAGATTATTTGGACAAATATGGACAATGTTGTTACTATGCCCACTCTTAAGATAGTTTGTATAATCAGACGACTCTTAATAATTCACTCTATACTTTCAAATGTGTTCTAAGGTTTTTCCCCATATTATCATTATGGCCAAGGGGGTTAGTGAAACTGTAAATCTAATTTACATTGTTAAAGTAGATTAACAACATGAATAGTAATTCAATGTTAATCTAGTGTGAATGAGATTATACTTGTTAGTGATTTTATGTAATAAATTTAGTGTGAGTCTTTTCTATAGTTTATTTTTGAATCAAATTGACATGGGTACGAGGTATTTAATCTGATTAATGAGCTTGTTGTAACACCCCCAATCCGGCTCACTCGTGAACCAAACCAGAATGTTATGGGTCACCTGATTAAGTCGGCTAAGTAACATTCCAATTCAGTTCGCAAGTAAGTCATATTTGAAGTATTACAATTTGGTATCAGAGTCACTTTAGATCAATTAAGATGGAAGATATTATTAGAGGTGATGTGTGTACAAAGATTGCTCCGAGTCAAACTGGTAGGTATGTTTCTATCCGTTGTCTTTATATGCAGCTTTTTTTTCCATCTATTAGTTGCATAACAGTGTACTCAGGACCTTATTAGAAATAAGTCGAGCCCTCCTTAGTCAAGCCAGCAATTATAGAGGAATTGCATATAGATTTGAGATCATGATTTCAGTAGATGCCAACATAGATCTCACAAGCATGTCATGATAGTGTTAGAGATCCACTTTTCCCATCCATTGTACTAGAGATTTGGACTACTCACGGTGTCCACATGTTTAGTCAACTGAGGTTGAGATAGATTGCGACCGGGAATCCTTGGAGCGCTTAATACATCACAACACTTGTCCATCTTTTTGCATGTCACCACATCAGTTCTCCATCCTTAGGACATGGTGTCTGTTATGAGATGGAGTTATCAGAGATGACACATGGAGGGAGTTTGAAGTATGGAAACACTAGCAAAGTTACCAGTTAGATGAACGGAACCATCAAGTGTCTTGGACTGATCTATGAGGCATAGTTTGGGGTCTACTTTGGAGAACTTTAACTCTCAGATAGATCCTTGTAGATGAAGGACATAGATATGCCAGCGGAGCCCTTAGAGCATATATGAGGGGTTTGGATAGATGACTTGAGATGTACTACTTCCAGAAGATAGTAGTAGAAGATGATGAGTAGAGAGGAGGACCCACATTCCCATGGGCACTTCGCTACCTCCCCCTCCTCCATTGGTGTATGTCTGTCCCAATAATACTATTGACTACTCCTTAATAGACACATGCATGAAGACATCGAGGATCAGGAAGACTACCTTTGACCAAAGATTTAGACGTTTGATCGGATTTCACTCAATCCACCAGTGCTAGATCATTAATTGATATTGAGAGCCAGTCAACACTTATACGAGTACCTTAGATTCCAAGAGATAAGGGTAGGTTCAACATTGTTTCACCATCGAACGTGTCACCACCATGATCCAGACCCCTCTAGATCAGACACACATGGTTGGAAAACCTAGGCTGAGTTGATAGCAGCCACCGAGATGCATGGAGGAAAACATACTAGAGATAGTAGTGGGTTCATTGTGTACATGATCGGGATCAGATCTTCAAGACTTGGATTTGCACAATCGCCGTCTGAGATGTAAAAGAGCTGTCCATATATCGCACTACCACCTACTGAATAGGCACTATCGCCATTCGTGTATTGCACTATCGCCAACTAAGTAGAGCAACAATGTGGAAGCAATGGCCAAGTAGCTACCTTGCCTTACAGAAGGACAATTATTTGAGGGATTTCTGAGCCATGTCTGACAACTACATGTTATAGTTTTCGGAGCCAAGTAGGGTCAAAGATTGAGAACAAGTTATAGCTACAGTGGTATCAATAGAGTCGAGGAAAGTTAAGAGCATTGGAATGTTCTGATGTTGTGGCACTAGATTGACTTCACCAACTCTCTTGCATACCATTGCCTTAACCTAACATTATTGGGTCAAATGTATATTACAAGATAGCATCATCAAAGAGTGCTAATGACAATCTTCAGATAGATGTAATTGGGTAGAGTCAGAAACTATGATAATATGACCTCCACATGGGATGTTCACACTGATTAGATTGTTCAATTAGGAAGACAGTATACGTGTGGGCCATAGCCAGGGTATAAAGATCAGATAATTAGTAGATGATCAGACATACAATTTAACCTATTTAGTGAATAGCCCAGCTAGTAAGGGGATACCGACTCATATTAGAATTTTGGCCTAGATGGTGGGTTCAGTGAACGAGCGTCCTTCAAAGAGAAAGTAACCTATTTGTACTTCATCCGCATAATTATGTCCTTACCTTGAGCTATAAGATTGAGTTTTTGCCCTGAGTATAGGAGGTACCTTCGCAGTACTATTTAGCGCTTACAGTACAGGTAGCAGATGGCAGACCAACCTTAAGGCGATGACTTCACCACAGCTTGGGAGTGACCTAAATAGAGATTTCATGTAGAACAGACCATGCTAACCAAATAGAGTGACACTAGTGTATACTCATCTTGATTTATAGCCTTACTTGAGAGTCTACCACAACGGTAGTAATCATATGAGTCAAGGTTAGTGTTACAAATATGCACGGGATGACATGTCACACACCACTGAAGAACGAGCGAGACACATGTCAAACCTTAGTATGAGTCCCCGTAGGCTCAAGGGGAGATATTGGTTTTTTGGGTCGTTTGAACCCCACCCATTTAGAAGTGTGTGACTAGTATGGTATCAAGAAACATATGTCTACTGTTAGCTAATTGAACTAAAGCCACTTAGAAACTGTTTCTTAGACTCATCATTGATTGATTGTTAGATAGGCTGGCCATTTATAGCAACATAAATCATGATGATCTTAGAGATATGTCCATGGACCCATCCGACACTTTTGGCCACCCATTATCTTCCACAAAGATTTTATTACCCATATGACTTGGCCACAATACCTTTACATCATCATAGATAGGGTGACATACATACCTAGCACGATTTTCTCACCTTAGTATACTCTCTCAGCACACTTGATGTAAGACCATATGAAGATGAGACACCTCCTAGTTAGAGTCTGAGAACAGTTTGATCCATTTCCTACACAAAGAGATCCAGTGCATACGAGAAACTCACGTGTGAGGATGAGGTATCACCCATTAAGAGTTCTTGAGTAGAGTGACCACATTTTCATGAGATTTAGTCCCCTTTCCTATAACCCAGAGATGTCAGACGAGAAACTCTACTATCAGTTTATCCAGATGATTGAGATGAGTAGACATTGACTAGAGTATATGCCACAGACTAAATGCAGATTTTATAGTTCTACATAGAGTATGTTCTCATACTTCTTGAGACATGCTATACATGTATAGGTGTGATCGCTGCCTCTCAAGAGAGCTCCCATTAGCAGCTAGTTGTCATACAGATTCTTTCCCGAGTCATAATACGAGCAGATTCATAGTAGCTGTCCTTATTCACATATGAAACGAAGTGAGATACTCGACTTGGGACCGAGGACTCGGTGAGTGGTCCAGTTCCTCATACAAGGACACTTGAGAGTTGGATCTTGACCGGTGACAGTGAGTAGTGCAGCTCATTATCCTATACACTCGTACCTAGAACTGGTGTCCACTACATAGCAGGAGACTCATAGCATACTTTAAGATAGATGTAGGACCTTGAGCAGAGTGTCTTGAGAGTACACGTAGTTGACCTTTCACATCGATGAAGATCAAAGAGACATGGGTAGATGCTAGCAGGTATGTTGTGCCGTCGACATAGTGTAAAACCCATGACTCGAGTCAGGGTTTTATAGTTTGAACCAGTCGGTTCAACCATCATTTTCAATCAGGTCAATTTCAAAATGCGCCTACCGAGCCGAGCCCAATCTTGTGTTAGGAACCATGAGAGTCATGTGTACCCAAGTAAATGATGATAATGCCAGTAAGACACCAATAGAATGAGTTATTAGAATATATGAGAGTATGCCGTATTTTTCTTTATTTTAATTAATCGTAGAATTATTTTTAGGCCGAATAACTTATTAGGACGCGTTACGGGTAGTTTGGGTTGGTTATTAATTGTAGAGCATGTCATTGATGTGTATTATATTTATGGGATTTTTTTCCTTGTTCTCTAGATTTTTATAATTATTACGAGTTTGTATTATTTTTGACTGGAGTTAGAGTCGAGTCAAATTTTATATTATGAGACAACCATTCGTTTTTTCACTGACCGTTCGTTTTTCTCACTGTCTATTCGTTTTTCTCACCTGACCATTCATTTTTCTCACCTTGACATCTATATATTCCATACTTCTGGCACTGTCACCATTCATCCTTCTCACTCAACTTCTTCTCTTTCTTCCTTCCCTCTTCCTATCAATCTTCACTCGAGCCGGCCACAACCTTGTCGCCATTGCCGTGTGACTGACGATTAGGTATAAAATTTTATTTGATTTAATTATTTAAAATTGAGGGTTATGTATACCCAAGTATATGATGATAATGTCATGAATACAAAAGAAGAAAATGAGTTAATAAAATATATGAGAGTATGCCAGTTTATTTTTTATTTTTTTACATAGTGGATCGTAGAATTAGTTTTAAGTTATTTATCGCTTTGCGACGCACTCTTTATTATTTTTTGGTGGGTTAATAGGTCTAGAACATGTTTTTTGTATATTTTATTGAGTATTTTTTGTATTTTTTCATATTTATTTTATATTTATTTAGAATTTATTTATTATTATTGACTTGAGTTGGAAGCGAGTCAAGTTTTATTTATAAAACTTCCCCCGACCCATTTCTTCTTCTTCCCCGACTATGTTTCTCCCTCTACAAACCGATCACCCCCTCCCATGTTTCAACTCGCCATTGATGACCACCGCCGGCGGCCACTGTCATCCTAACACTCTCACTGCCTCGCCACCACCATCCCCACCCAACTCCTTTCTCTTTTTCCCCTCTTCCCTCTCCCCATTGTCCTCACCTGAGCTAGCTGCGACCTTGTCTTCACCATCGCTAGTCGTTGACTTTGGCATCAAGCTCCGGCCACCCTCCCCCACTCTCCCCTCGATGTTTTTGACACAATGCTAGTTCCATCCACCACATGCATAGTGACTTCAAAAAATGAAGCAACAACTGAAAGTTGCTGCCGCTGACAACTAGCACCTCCACTGGTTGTCGTGCACCACCATCATCCTCCTCATCCCCTCCTCATGCCCTATATCACTTCAATTGAACCATTCCCCTCCCCAATCAAAACCCCCTCTTTTGGTACCCTTTTCCCTAGAAGATTTGTGGTGTTTCCGCCAGCTTCCAGTCACCATCGTAGCTGGCCACTGGCAGGCAGACCGTAGTAGCTCCGGTTAGGTCTTGTCACACCCTAGGCACGTGCTCTAGTCCTAGGCACCCGAGTCCTCCCTCGGCCAAACCACAGCCATGCCGATGGAAGCTACGACTGTTGTTGCCATCATTGTCATCTCTGCTTTTGAGGCCGACATTAGGTATACCTAATTTAAAAATTGAATTCATACTTGGTGATTAATTAGCATGATGAATTCATTAATTGTGATGCAATAACGGTTGATGATGGAATGGTAGAATTGCATGTAACTTGATTATTATGACCCTAATAAGGTGTTATGGTTGATTATCAATAACCTATTATCATAAAATACAATGAGGATGAATTGGACTGAAGCATGTAAGTCGGTAAATAGTTGATGAATTGATTATACAATTAGAATGTAAATTTTCTTAATAATGTGTAATTGTCTAGCTAGATATTAACAGGTAAATATATAAATATAATCTGATAAAATATATATTATATATTTATATATGTAATACTAGTTTCGTGTGTTAATCATGGTTAGATGTCTTAGGTCGAGATTTTGATGGAATTGATGTTGCATGTTTCATATGATGTGATGATGAGTAGATGCACTTTGATTTAGTATACAAACATCAGTTACCAGGTTGTTGTATGAGAAAGAGGTAATAAGGGCTTAGGTTTTCATGGTTAGGGCTAAGTTATTATGAGTGCTCAAGTTATGTTAGTAGCCACGTGTATTATCTGATTGCATATGTTTTGTTGTGTTCTTTATTTGACTTAGTGTGATTTTATATAGTTATTCATTGCATTCATGCATCACATGATTAGAATGGGCATTAATATTTAGTTTTGATATGTAGGTATGAAGTAAGAGCTCACCATTTAGGCACGAGAACACGCTCGGAGCTTCTACGAGGTCCATTTAGGACTCACCCCTGGTTTATTGATCTATTCTATTGTGATTTATTTTTACTGATTGCAGGACATATTAAGTGGTATTTCATCTGATCCCACTTTACTCAGGCCATTTAGTCAAATAGTTTTATGAATTAATAACCCTCGAAGGTGAGGTCTCTCGAGTATGATCTTGAAAACAACATCCACTACAAGTTACCTTTGAGCCTATTATATAAATCCCTTCCCAGACAAATATATATAATTTTAGCGAATTTTCAGTGAGACGAGAGATATTGAAACCGACTCGCATGTACCATGAGCGGGTGCATGTGACAGTCTTAGCGGGCTTTGGATTAGTGAGAGAACTATTCCATTTCCGAGGGATTCTGACAACTCCACGTTTGAGTTCCTCACACCTGGAGAACATGGAAGTTTGCAGGTAATGTTAAGTACAACGCACGTCCAGACTTGTGGTTCAAAGGGTACTAAAGGTGATTACCTGAGAGTACTCGGTGTTCGTTCTTAAGGCTAGAAGAATTATGAAGGAAAGGAGAGGTTGGCTTATGATATACTAGTAGTCCCGAGGGACTATAAAATAAAATGAGAAAAAACCGATAGAGGCATTGGTAGACCATTCAGTTCAGGATGCTACTGGATCTACAGCCTGGTGACTCCTCACTAAGTGCCCTTCAGAGAGTTCTGATGAAGTATATGAGAGTTAGCTCTCATAGCCAGTTAGATATAGTTATATTTTGGAGCAGAGCAGTAACACTCTTTTCTAACGTGTTTTTATAATATATATAGGTAATAATCATGAGTTGGATGTGCCAGCCTGGATGGAAGAGCAGTGATGTCTCTTGTACACATGTCAAATGATAGAATATTTGGTAGATGTCGTTATATCGAGAATGCTATGATAAGATAGGATAAAATGATGTGCTATGATATCTGCTTTAGTAGCAAATTTCTAATGATGACATGTTAATATATATATATATATATATATATATAGCATAATGCTCCTATGCGTTGCCTCATTTGGCAGCGCATAGGCAGCACACGGCCCGTGGG